>JAAGWQ010000290.1:0-129047 GCA_013396295.1 Fusarium heterosporum
GTACGAGGGGAGGGCAGTGGGGGGGGGGGGGGGGGGTTTAGGCCTCCCGGCAACGGCGCGGAGAGCTGAAAATGGCCAACTGAGCCAGGGGTGCTTTGAACGTAAATGTCATGATTCTCGCACTCATTATCCGTAAACGAGTATTAATTACCCACCTCTGGTTGAGACGGGAAAGACGATATCCTTGAGCATGCCGACATGATGTGATACACAAACCAGGTATCTTCCAAGGCATTCGTATATAGATTTTTATGGTTCAGATGAGATGAACCCCCGAGTTCATGCGTTAGATTTCATCAACCGCCCCTATCGGTATTTGTCTATAATTCGACAATTATCGATTCTTGCACAGTCACGGCTTTGGAATGTTCTCGGCTTCCCCGTCTCCATTCCCGTTCCTATTCATAGCTCACTTGCCTACCACTGAAGACGCAATACAACACCAGATCCAAGGCCGATGCCTTGTCGTTACGTAGCACGCATGACAGACATCAAGCTACTTTGTAGAATGTTCCAGGCAAGGGAATTTCTACCCACAGTGAATATTCTCGCAATGGCCAATTATGACTGAAGCAAGAGGGAGGAGACGCTTAGAAGCCAAGGAAAATAAGTCCTGCCCACTCAGGTCTAGCAAGCACCCAACGCTTTCAAGCCATTGTTTCTGATTATTTAGGCCATTGCATTTTCATGCTCACCCAAAATGGATTTGGAGAAAATTCTCCTCGTTGTCTATTGGGTAGAATTTCGGGGTAAGGAGGAAGTGATAATGGTCAGTGAGAGTGAGGAAAGTGACATTTGACTGCTTTAGTAGAGCACCAGTTGAACCATGGCATGGCCCACAATCTAAACAACTGCGGCGTCAGTCTCATTGGACAAGAAACTGCCCATTCTTTTGGCCATTGCATCGCATCGCATTGCTCTCTGCTTTGACCGTGCTACCGTCTCGTTTCTCATACTACCTTGACATAAGCCATCCTTTGCTCTCTGCTTCTACAGCAACATCCTTTCCCCGTCTCGGCCGCTCCGATCCGAAGGGCAAAAACACATTTAGTTCCAACGGCCCGAAGCACAAAAGATGTCCGACAACTCGGCCGAGCAACGCCCAACTGGCGATGCCCTCATTACTTCTGAGGACCCTAACCATCCGGCTAACCTGATTCCTTCACTATGCGCAAAGTTCTGGACTTTGGGCTGGGTCACGGGAACTGGAGGTGGATGCTCTATTCGAGATGAGTATGTCATGTCCTATTTTGCTTTGTGCTTTGCTTTGCTTTGCTTTGCTCTGCTTTCTTGAAATTTCATCATATCTTTTACCCCGCGACCCCGCCATGATAAATTGGGCAGAAACGATGCATTTTCTAATTTTCATACAAGAGCATTATTTATTATGGCTTCAAGTGAAGATCGCAAATAAATTCTTAGTTGTGTTCTTGCTGCCAGCATGGGATTCATCTTTCATCAGTTCGCTTGCTATAGGACTGCTAAGCACAATACTTACACCATGGCTGCAGCGATCTTGTATACATTGCCCCCTCAGGCGTCCAGAAGGAGCTCATGAAGAACACCGACATCTATGTTATGGCCCTCTCCGAGCAAGACCCCAACCATAACAAGCTCAACCAGCGTACTTATCTGCGATCGCCTCCCTGCTACAAGCCCTCGCAGTGCACACCCTTGTTCCTCGCTGCCTTCACCCGTCGAGGAGCTGGCTGCTGTATTCACACCCACTCGCACTGGGCTGTGCTCGTCACTCTCCTCCTTGAGGCTCAGGGCCCTGGAAAGGACCGTGTCTTTGAAATCAACAACATTGAGCAGATCAAGGGCTTCGGAAAGGGTATGACCAAGACTGGTAACCTGGGCTACCATGACACACTTCGTATTCCCGTCATCGAGAACACTCCTCATGAGGAGGATTTGACCGAGTATCTCGAGGAGGCGATGGAGAAGTACCCTGATACCTATGCTGTCCTGGTCCGTCGTCACGGTGTCTATGTCTGGGGCGACAATGTTCACAAGGCCAAAACTCAATGCGAGAGGTAAGATTTCGCGTCCCACTCATTGTACGTAATGTGGCACACTGACAACGCGTAGTCTTGACTATCTTTTCCAACTCGCCGTTGAGATGAAGAAGCTTGGCCTCCCTTGGATCAGCGAAGTTACGCAGATTGCGCCCCAACGAACATAAAGACGAAGCGTCATTGATGCATGTGATTATAGGTATTTTGCCGCCAAGGGTTCTTTTTACAAGCTCTAGAACGTGTGTGCCTTGTCACATATTATTGGTATATAAAAAAGATCCAGTTGTAGTAGCTGTTAGGCAACTAGCTTTGAACCTAGCGGCAAAGTCAATGGCTCAGGCATCATGCAAGTAATCAAGAGTCGGCGTTGGTTGGAACGATATCTAAAGTTGGGAGAATTCCAGCTTACCCTTGTTATGAATGATATGACGAATTATCATCCCGAGAAATGTGGTGATTCTAGATCAAGGGATAGAAGGTAGACAAGTTGTCTCAACACAGACCAGAGCATTCATATTATGGTGAGACTGAATCAGTGTTTGACTTACAGCTCATCCCTGGGGCGTTGTTGATCGACAACCTCAGGCTCCTCCCACATCCTCTTCTTGGGGTTTCCAGCATGATGCTCGCCATCCTCAGGCATATTTCCAAGCTCATCTGCCTCTTTAATAACATTCAAAATCTTATCAACCTCCTCAAGCACCTCAGCCTCCTGCGCGGTGCCAACATCGACGGTAGGTAGGTCATCACCTGGCAAACCATCCACATGAATACCCTTGCTGGGCTGACCAGCTTCCTCCACCTTGCCCGAACCAGATCCTGCGTGCATCACTGCACTGCCTGCTGAAGTTCCCAGTCCAAACACCAACCTCAGAGGCAGCCAGACAAGCCACCACATGGGTCCATACAAAAGTCTTCTAAAGAGCAACCATCCGAGTGTCGTAGCTAGCATATAAAACGCCGTCTGGAGATACCACGTATCGCTCTTCTGCGAGCGCAGCAACGTCCCCAGCAAATCCTTGGAGCTTGCCAGCATTGTATCAAGAGAAGTATACGACTCGTTCAGCTGCTTCAGTGCAGCGGATGACTCCGCCAGAGTCTCGTGCGCAAACTCGCTACGTGCTAGCTCCGCTTGGATCAGATCGTGAGTGCGTCGCAGAGCATTTGTCACGTTGGCGCTCGCTCCAACGGTCTGTTGATCCTCCTCTGTGAGACTTGATTGCTGTTGCTGAGGGTGGTGGTGGTGGTGGCGTGAGGGTCGAGTGGGCTTCTCGTCGTCGGGGTAGAGGGAGTTGTTCTCAGATGTAGGCTGCGAAAAGGACGTAAGGAGGATCTCGCGCTCTCGCCTTTGCGCCTGCGCAAGGCTATACTTTGCGGCCAGTCGTGCTTTTCGGAAAGAGAGTCGACAGCTGATAGGGATTAGAGACGGGCTTGGCTTTTACCAAGAATAAACCATACCTGTCAAGCTCTTTTCCGATCTTCTCAACGCCTTCTTTCAACCTATCCTTATCATGCTCTACACCACGTAGAAATTCCACCTCTTCCTGCAAAAGCTCATGTTCCTCCTCTCCATCTCGTAAAGTGCTCGTGATCTCTGCGCTCAGCTCGCCGCTTTCGCTGCTGTCCTCGTCGGTGGTCAGGGGCACGGAGCCAGGCTGGAATTTCAGTGTTGCAAGTCGATCAATGAGCTCTTGGAGCTGTGTAGTAGTTTCTTGCAGAGCTATCAAGCGCTCTTGGAGGCCCTCAAACGACATATTGAACTTGTCGGAGTCGCAATATTTAGGTGACGGAGGAATTTGACAGGTATGTGCTGTGTAAGTCGATCTCGAAACGTGGTCCATTAGCATCATGACGTTGCAGTTGGTTCGGCGCCGCTCCTTTAGAACAATATGCACGTATCGAGGTACATTCTTGACCCCGAAATTTCACCTTCACCAGACTGCCTACCTAGCGAATAACGTCCAGGTGTATTAACGACTACGCTCGACTTCTTGGTCTGTTACTCGTCCGGTCTATTTCACGCTGCACTTCAGCATTAGTCGTCAAGATGATTACCAAATTTATGACCGAGGTTTCGGCCAAATTCAACCCCTTCTCAGCATGCGCGAAACCGGCTCGCCTTTTCCTCACATTTATGCCTCCGAACGCCCGAGCCAATGGAACCACAATCACATCAACAGTTCTGCCTCGAAACTCCCCAGAGCCCAGCTCCCTGCGAGTAAAGTTTAGTGCGTTGCCTTGGAACTCGATTCGTAAGGCCAATAGCTAACCAAGTACAGAGGATGGCAAGGAGCTCAACTTTGACTGCCAGAAGATCAACATCAAGGGTCTGGTCGAGGAGGTAGACCGGCATTCCCGTCAATTGCAGAAGGTAGCCGATTTGACCGATTAAAACACCACTATACTGTATCACTATTATGCATCGACGGCGTTTAGGAAACGACTCATGTACATCTACGGACCACGATCCCAGCGGGACAAAACAGGGTCTTGTATAATATCACGACAATTGACATCAAGCTTTATGTTATTCTGGATTATATTTCGTGCTCAACTTTTGTGAAGACTACATGTCTACCAGACTTGTTCTTTTTATACAAGATGGTCTATAAACACTTAAGCAGAGGCACCGCTGATGAAGAACCACTTGTCGATGGAAGCATCGATCTTCTCGGCGGGGAGCTCCTCGTTGGCGGGCAGAGGAGGAAGCTGGTCAGCAGAGACGCGAGAAGGAGAGTTCTGGACAGCGACGTTGGTGCTATACAAAGATTAGCATTGATCAAGCAGCCAATTTGGGGGAGAACTTACGTAGAAACACCGCCAGCGGGGGTCTTGCCAGTGATGAGACGCTCCCAGGCCTCACCGCACTCGCGGACAACATCAAGAGCGTAGCTAGAAATTGTCAGTCAGTTTTGTGATGCCTCAACTAGTACGGATTGACAAAACTTACCTCTTGTTCTTGCACTCGCCAGTGAAAGCGAACTGGTTCTCGGGCTTGCCATCGGGAATCTTGTAGATACGGAACCACTCATTGGTGGCACGGAGAAGGCCAGGCAGGTGACGCTCGACGTCCTCGACGTCGTTCAACTTGGAGGCAAGGGGGTCGTTGACATCAATGACAATGACCTTCCAGTCAGTCTCCTCCTCGTCGAGGAGAGCCATGACACCGAGGACCTTGACCTGCTTGACCTGGCCAACGTAACCGACGAGCTCGCCGATCTCGCAGACATCGAGAGGGTCGTTGTCACCCTTGGCCTTGGTCTCGGGGTGAACAGAGTTGGGGTCCTCCCAGGTCTGACAATTGAGTTAGATTTTGTTACGAGACCACGTCAGCTTGGGGTAGACATACCTGGGGGAAGGCACCGTAGTTCCACAGGTAACCCTTGTGGGGGAAGCAGTTTCGGACGTAGCGAAGCTTGCCCTTCTTGATATCCTGCTTGATGGGGTTGAGGAGCTCCTCCTTGGAGATCTAGAAGTAGGTTTTGTCAGTATAATTGATCGTGCTTCGTCGTTCAGGGCTGCGATGGCGTAACATTGAGGGGTGGGAGGGGTAATATTGGGGCACACGACAACTGTAAATGAAGCAACATGAACTTGTAGACGAGATGCTAGTGATGCGATAGATGCTAAACAACATCAATTGACAGAACGTACCTCAAGCTTGGCGTTGGTCCATCGAGGGATCTCGACAACCATGTTCAGGATGTTCTGCTCCTGGTTGGCGTAGAGAGGAATATCGTGGAAGGGGGAGACGGGCTGGCCATCCTTCTCGATGTAAACACGGTGCTCGAGGGTGTTGGGAGCCGCAACCTTGCGGACGGTGTAGTTGGAAGCCATATCGGGTTTTTGCTTTTGGACGGGGCCGGTGGGTGAAGAAGAGGAGGAGAAGTGTCGAGCAATCTGAGCTGTCCGACGGGAAGAAATTTTGGAGGTTGACGTAGCAGTCGAGTGAGAGGAGGAGGATGGAGGGGGCGGGGCACTGCTACTGGTACCGCTACCGCTACCGCTACCGCTGCTATTTGCACCAGCAGCGGCAGGGCTGCGTGCTGCCTGCGACGACATGTAATTGGCCCGGCCAGGTGTCTGTACCCGGACTCGATATAGCGACAGCTGCGGTCTTAGGACCAGCGGCACGCTCAGCGGTGTTCCTATTCCTGTTCCAGTGCCTGTAGTGCGTAGCGACCTCTGCAGCATCAGAAGTCGGGAGCTTTGTGGCCGTATCATCAATACAAGTTGTCTGTGGGGGGCCGCCTGCAAGTGGAGCAGCCCCGGAGAGAAGGAATCTAAGGGGGGAAGAGGAAGATATTAGGAGGTTATATCAAAAGTATACGGTGAGCGTAGTGCACGGAAACCTTGTCCGTCCTTATGCCTGGGGAGGTGTTACACCGCGGTCGTCGGCTGTTGAGCGTTAAAGAAACCGAGGTCGATTTCTTTGCAGGCTAAGCGAAAATGGTTTCAGGAAACAGAAACGGGACCTGATATTGGACAACGGATGATATTGACCAAGAACTAACTAGTTTGAGAGGCCCTGATGGGTCTCGGTTGTGCTAAAGTAGGCCTCATCTTGATTGCCGTGCCATATCCACACAGTCTGGCCGACAGCCCGAAGATCAAAGCCATGCTTGAGAGCGTCTTCTGTCATTGAATGATGTTACGCATCTTATCATATTCCAGATCATAAGGCTAGTGTAATGATCGAGCCTGTGCTAGCTTTTTCGTATGATTGGAGCACCCGATGGAAAATCTCTTCCTGGTCCGTAACCGGAACACAGCCGTCTCAATTGTCCAATACAAAATGGAGACCCCATCCATCCACACTATTAACCATTGTCAAGCCAGAGTCTAAGAAGGTACGCTTTAGACCCACGGCACTGATCACCTCATATCGATTGGTGCGGAATGATCGACAACTTCTTAGGATCTGGGTCTACGATTATAGTCGACGCTACGGAGCGACACCTCCAACCTCCAATGATCACATGCCCCAACTTGAACCATCAATAGGATTGTATGAATATTATATAAGCCAAGCGACCTGGTTTCAATCGGTAGAAAAAACCAGAGTAGGATATAAACATTTGCAGCAACTCAAAGAAACCCAGTCGATACACCCAACAACCTTGGGAAAATAATACCCTACACTGAAGCTATGTGACAAGTCAAACAGACTATAACAACAGCAAGTAATTATCCGGCCTGCTCCAGTAAACGGGGATGAGCCCCCAAATGAGAGGATCGGTCCCCTTAAGCATATTCTGTAATTCACCACTTAGCCAACGACCTCATCATAAACAGACGGCTTAGTACCCCTTGGCTCCCGAGGAGATGTTTCGGATTCCAATGTGGCAGCTTCAGACTGAACAGGAGAGTTCCTGTCTTCAACTTGGAGCGGCTCCTTGCCCTTTCCTCCAAGGGTTGGTGATCGGCCCTGGACAGGAGTAGAGAAGGTCTCAGGCTCGGGTCGCCAGTCTCGAAGATCATCCTCAGCATCGTTGAGGATTTGGCGAGCCTGAGAAGAATGACCATAGGACGCTCGTGTATCGCCGGGCACCACAGGTGAGTCGTCAAGAAGTTCCAACAGACGACGGCCATGCTTGGCTAGGATAATCTGCTTCTCGGCACGTTCGATGGTGGCGGCGAACTCGGCAGCATAAGCCTCCTTGAGTTTCTGGCGGGTCTAGAGATCATGTCAGCCCTGCTTTGAGTCTCACGAGTGATTGTATGTAAGTCGCAACGCACAATGTTTGTCAGTTGAGCTTCCGCTACAAGATTCTCAGCCTCAGCTCGCACCAACTCCTGCTCAAGAACAGGCAGCCTTGTGCTACCGGGCTCCTTCAACTTCAACTTTTGGATCTCGTCGGCAATCTTATCCTTGTTTTCTCGGCTGGGTTGCACACTCTTCTCGGTATTGCGGATGGCCTTGAGATAACCACGAGAATCATCGAGCGCGTGGGCGTATGCGTCTTCTTGCTCTCCCATCTCACTCAGGACAACTCCCACCTTGTCCGAGATGTCACTAATGCTATCATCTCCAGTCTGCTCACCCCATTCTGACAGCTGAGTCGCAATGGAAACTCTTTCTCGACCGGCCGTCTCGTGGGCTCCGATAAGGTTGTTCTCAGATTTGATCAGACGGAAAAGCTTACGAGACAGCTCAGGTTGGACCTGGCCACGGAGTGAGTTGAAGGAAAAGCCATGCTTGCCACCAGCAGAAGCGCCCGAGTTACCCTTGGAGTTGCTCTTGGATCTATTGGAGCGGATTGAGAGTGCGCGATTCCTATGAGAGAGTTTCACGTCAACAGGGTTTTCGAAACACGGTAATTCATGTTGTGAGGATGCATCAAAGCTGAAGCGCGACATTGTATTTCGGTAGGTATGATCGTTAGGCGCAAAGTACAAACCAAACGGTATGATGGTGCATGTGAATGTGAAGGTTGAACTGGGCTTACATGTTGATAGATTGAGCTTGGTGAACTCGATATGTTACCTGGTATTGAAGAAGGAGCTATATGGGTAGAAAGTGCCTTCTTTCAAAAGTTAGCTTTTGTGTTGCAAGAAGGTGCCCTCTTTTGCTTCCAAAACAAGGCAAAATATTGGACATTGCCATCATTAATTCGCAAAAAAAAAAAAACAGGCAATAGCTTACAGAGCAATAAGTGACAAGGCGAGTCAAGAGTTCAGCTGTGGGTAAATCAATGTAAATCGTCTGGGTCCGTGTTACAAGGGGGACAGATTGATGTGAGAGATCTCCAGAAATTCAAGCTGCCAATCCAAGGGCAGGGGTAGTTCAGACTTTAAACAAGTTAAAAGACCCTTCAAAGCTCAACCATCAAACTGACGTTGACGACGGCATCTGCGGCCTGCCCTGCTTTCAGAGACACAAGGTAAGAGGTACTTAGGTCCAGCTACACTTACACTAGCATTTGATAGTAGCGTTCTGTCTTGGAGCCCGAGCTGTGAGTGCTCAGGTGCTAGGTGGCGGAATGCAAAGTGATGTCATGGACACTTTAGCAATGATCCAGCCCTGCGGGACACTCCGCACCCCGCCCAAGCGATACGTCAATAGGCCACGCTCAGTAGGGGAGGAACAGCTCCAATTGATGACGATCCGTAGCTCCCGAGGGAGACCGGCGAGGCTCAGGTGAGGAAGAATTGGTCAAATGGCGTCTCAATATCTCGAGCCGATCTCTGTCTGTCTTTGCGCTTCTCTTCAATGCATTGCCGTAAGTGGTATAGGTATAGGTATAGGTAGTAGATTAATGTCTATTCCATCTTGTTTCATCGGTATTGCCTAATCGCCTAATTCTATCGTACAAAAAACGCCCTGCTAGTATCCTATCCGTTATCCTTGAACAAGACAGTTAAATTGTCCATCATGGTCATACGTTCCGCATCAATACATAAACATACTGCCAATGCCGCTAAATGCAGACGCCAAGCACCGCCTTCACTCAGTGCAACGTCATCGTCTTTCTAATCGCGCCCACAATTTCATGCTCTCTCATAGCGCTCGTAGACAACAGGGCCACTGGTCCGTGGGCTGTGGCTGTAAGACCGTCTGGAGACACTGGTGTAGCTTGCTCGAGGAGAGCGCGAGTGATGGTGATGGCTACCGGAATGGTGATGGTGATGGTGGTGGTGATGGCCAGTGTATCGCCGGGACGGAGTGATCTCCTCGTGATAGTAGTAGGTGGTCTTGGGCTTGGGCTCACTGCCGAAACACATGTTGGTGGTTGTGAGAGGGTTTGTTACGCGTAAAATAGAATGGTTGCGATAGGGTATTGACAGCTGGAAACGTTGCAGCGGAGAAGCGACTGTATGGAATGCGACTTGTCAAAAGAGATATTTAAATATTGAAGGCAAAAGAATGCGTCAAGCTTTGAGGAGGGCCCTATTGTTCAATCTTATACCCCAAAATCAATTGCCCTGGCGTCTTTTGCCCGGTTTCTTCTGGCTAACCCATGTTGTCACAACCTGGCGCAAGCAACATCCAAGAACCAAGGAGAGGGCTCCGTCCTTGAACTAGGATGACCATTCAGAACCTACCTCACCCACCCAATTCAGTCATCGACTAAAGACAAAGTCCCTGCACAGCACACCCCTACAAAGAGCTTAGCAGAGTTTACTATTAAAAGAGGCTGGGCCTGGTTTACTAGTACATGCTTGCAGACCCTTTTAGATATGGATAACGGCTTGGCCTCGTGTTTTGGTGGTGACTTTGCTAAGCCAAGCGAGTTTTCAATCGTAACACGTTCTTCTATCTTTATAACTCAAAACTTGATTTATTGTTGAGATCCTCTTCTATGTTACACTTTTACCATCCCGAGAGCTGCTCCTGCTACTCATGCGAAGATCTCTCATGTCAATCAAAAGTCACACGTTCCATTTCTATCTAAATGTCTACTTCTGAGGCTTAAATCCCACCTGCACCTGGCTCAATGCCCAGGTTGTGATAACGACCACCATCACACTGGCGAAGACAACCAGAGGCTTTCGAAGAGTGCCTGACAAGGGCACGTCGTAAGAAATGATCAGGTGTCGATCTCGGAACTCGTCAACCAAGTTTCGTGCCTTGATGCTGATATGAGTTCTTCCGATAGTATCGAGGTAGGTTCGGGTCAAGTCAACCGAGGTAGACATAATGGATGACTCTGGGACACTGGTATAAAACTTGACGTTCCTATAGCATGGTTAGACATATCGTTTACAAGGTGTGGTATATCGACTTACTCAGCTCCCTCGGGAAGAAGGACGTTAATGTTGACCTGCTCATACTCGATACCCTCGGGTTGCTTGGGACCCTCGATAAAAGGTACTCGAAGAACATAACCTCCAGTGGCAGTCTTGCGCAGGAAGTTGTTGGCATCAGAGTTCCATCCGATAGTGAAGGGGTATTTCCAACCGCCGAATAGAGGATATCGGAGCTTCAGGTCAAGCAGGGCCTCTCGCTTGTTGCTTCGGAATCGAGATGTCGAGACGTTGCCGATGACATCGGTATAGTAAACGTCCTCACTTCCGACCTGGAGAGGAACTCGCAGCTCTGAAAGAGCGTGAGTAGGGCCGCCGTAGTGCGCAACCTGTGCCCACTTGGCTCGGTTGAAAAGGGCGGACAGGTTTGCGCCACGATGGTACAGATCGTAGTTCTCCTCGAAAGCAATGTTGCCGCCCCAATGGCTAATCTCGATGTCACGGTTGAGCTCTTTGACGTGAGTGACAGGTCTGATGTACTGGAAGCGAATGCGAGCAGGAGAGACAGCACCTGCGGGCTTCTCGTCGAAAGGACCGTATGTCAATTTGGATCCCTGTTGGATAGGGAATCCCTTAACATCTCCGCTTCCAGGAAGTTTTGTAAAGTCGGGGATGGCGGCCGAGATGGCTTTGACCTCGGTCTTTTGCTTCTTTGTGACGTAGGCGGATGGTGCGTAGACGGAGAAGTCGTAGACGAGATGCTGCTTAGCGTCCTGGGCAATGGATGCGGGAAGAGGAGAGTATGCCTTGAGGTAGTAGTAAGTGATGCCAAGGGTTTGTTGAGCACCGGCCTTGAGTGCTGTGGGCAGTTGGACGCGGAAGTACTGAACATCACTAAAGCATAACCGAGTCAGTACCGTGATCTATCGCATCAAGTCGAGCTTGCGGACACATACCTGTTGGGATCGTATTCAACAGTCTCGGCCACGAACGGTCCGGCGCTCGCGTCCTTTCGATCCTTGACCTCGAAACCTCCTACACGAGGTAGTTGGTCGGCAGTGAATGGGATATAGTATTCTGTCTGAGGCTGCTCTGAAACGTTCTCAATTAGAACATTGATCTGCTCCTTAACATAGGTCTTCTCGACAGAGATGATGTGCACCAAATTGGCGTTCTTGAAGACTTGTGGAGGCTTAAAGTCGGCGGGCAAGACGAGCTTTGATGTCTTGGAGTCGCTGGTTGCGCCAGCGAGTGCGGCGGAGACCAAGCTAAAGAGCGCCGTAGTGATGGCGAACGGCTTCATGATGACGGCTGAGATGGGGATGCACTCATTGATTGAGGATCCAAAGCTGTCAATAATGAAATCTTATCTAGGGCCGTGTGCCGAAGGAGTGCGTGGTCAAGGTTCGGTTTAGGTTATGCAAGCTCACAACTCTCATGTAAGAACACCTCAACTTTCGCAGGTCCCTCCTGAGACAGCTCCCCAAAAAGCATACGTTGCCCATTTGGCGCGTCAGGGAAAGCTTCAGGGTAAGCTAGCTCGCGTGGCCAATGAAAACGTGGCTAGATTGTCTTCCCGGGAGAATCGTCGTGCCGGACCCGGGCCGGTACCCTGAGCTAGAGCTCGCTGCAAAATCCAATCATGAGCTATCACGACTGGGGTTGGGCAGTCAGATGCTGGCCAACGAGCTTGAGGTACCTGGACGGTAGAGGCATCAAGTACCTTGCCTTAGGGATCCCCCCACGAATGTGGCTGACTGGGACCTGACATCATGTCACCAAGCTGGAGCTTAAGTTGCCCAGACTCAACACGCCCAACCCCCATGTTCCCCAGTACATGAGAGCTGGACAAAAACAGAGGGCGATGCGTACAGTCGGTGTATCACGAATTCCTGAACCTATTTCAACCGTAAAGAGCGACCAGAACAAGAAATCATTCGATATATACGCCTGATATTCCTCTCGTGTTGTGCGATCAACTACACTAAACTGCCCCTCCGTCAACGGCCCGACAAAAGCTCGACACCAGGGCTTAGAATCGAGGAGAAAGGCACCTCAACCCACACCCGTCTCAGACCACAGCATAAGCGTTGGGCGCCTTAATTCACTTTGAGGCTAGCATGAAGGGGAAAGTATGTTTCTTTTTTACTTATTCCTTTTGTAATAAAGCGGTCAAAGCATAAATAAGTAGTAGTCGAAGTAAGGAAGCAGATGCAGACATTACGTAGGTACATATTGTAAGGGGAGATAGAGAGTTCCATGGAGAGCCAAACGGCTGGAGCGGAGACCTATGGCGATCTGGGCCTCGCCAATTGGTCTCATGCCAGTAGAATGGAGTACAAGGCAGTGCCTAGATGTAAGTAACTGTACTTGCTTTCTGGCCGATTAATGACCTGAGACTCAAAAGACAACTTCCCTCAACCTCGACTCACTGGTTCCTACCTACCTACGTAAGGTGCCGTCTACTCCACCTCCCCTCCATCTGAATCCCATGTCTAGGCTACTTTAAAAACCCCTTGTGTCCCCTACCTACACCAACTTACTATCGATTATACCATTTCTACCTATTGCACCAGTGTTTTGTTTCTCATTCGTGAACACCTGCTTTTTAAACCTACGAGACCTACGCAACTTCAACAAAATATTACCCCGCCAAATCCGAACCCCGCCAACTCCAAAGCCAAACAAACCTCATCACCAAAATGGTCGGCCTCGGTCCTCGTCGTCCTCCCTCTCGAAAGGGTACGTATCCTCAAATACTTGTTTCGAATTGTGTTCTGCGCTCCCTGCGATCGATGAATCCAACGTCTTGCCTTACAAAATCATCAATTGCTTGAACTTCCAGCTATTGTTCAAGTTAGAGAGCTCGCGTGGTGGGTCGTGACCAGCAAAAATACGTCGCAATGACGATACTGGCCCCATCTTCAACCGTAAATTGGGGATAAGCTTGAAGCGCAGACGAAGTCGTCCTACAGAGTCGCGAAAGTGCAGCAACCCTCCATGCGAGATCGGACAAAACCTTCACTGTCTCTTATGGTCTCGTCCAAATACTGGGCGAAACCATGACGATGGGGAGTTCGTGCGACCGTGACATTGAAGTACGAAGGAGGAATGATTTGTCGTACCTGCTGTATTGCGCGAGGGCAGTGATCAACGACAACCGGCACAGGTGATTTACGGTTGGCAAACACTGTCTTACTATCGGAATGTAGATGCAGTGCCTGTGCTGTGTCCGCAGTGCTGGAATAGAAATGAGCGATCGCTTTCTATAACCATCTTTCCTCTTAAACTTTCTTACACCTCTCCTCGAACCACACTACAAACACGAAACCTGCCCGCCAGTCTCAAAGCTCAATTACTGACGACAAACCATGACAGGATCCATGGCTGATGTCCCCAAGGACCTCGCCGAGGAGATTCAAAAGCTTGAGAAGCACTTCACGGTAGAGCCCGCAAAGCTCAAGGAGATTACCGAACATTTTGTCTCGGAACTTGCTAAGGGTAAGTCGTCGCTTCATGCGATTTCGAGGGAGAGGACATGACTAATAACGACTAGGGCTTACGGTTGAGGGTGGTAGCATTGTGAGTTTGAAATATGCTCATTGGAATTCTATTCTAACGATATTCCCAGCCCATGAACCCTACCTGGGTTATGTCATACCCCGACGGCTATGAAACTGGAACTTACCTAGCCCTGGATATGGGCGGCACAAACTTGCGAGTCTGCCAAATCACCCTTACCGACGAAAAGTCTGAGTTCGACATCATCCAGTCCAAGTACCGTATGCCTGAGGAGCTCAAGTCTGGCACCGCGGAAGAGCTTTGGGAATACATTGCCGAGTGCCTCTACCAGTTCCTCGAGACACATCACGGGGATTGTACCAAGCTGGAGAAGATCCCCTTGGGTTTCACATTTTCGTACCCAGCCACTCAGAACTACATCGACGAGGGTATTCTCCAACGATGGACCAAGGGCTTCGACATTGACGGTGTCGAGGGCGAGAACATTGTCCCGATGTTTGAGGAGGCCTTGAAGGCTCGCGTATGTTGAGGCTGCTTTCGAATGTTGGTGGTACATGGCTAATAACGGTGAACAGGGTGTCCCCATCAAGCTTGCAGCTATCATCAATGATACTACTGGTACATTGATTGCTTCTGCTTATACTGACACTGCTATGAAGATCGGTTGCATTTTTGGCACAGGATGCAACGCTGCGTACATGGAAGACTGCGGTTCCATTCCCAAGATTGCCCACCTGAACCTACCTGCTGATCTTCCCATGGCCATCAACTGCGAGTGGGGAGCTTTCGACAATGAGCACAAGGTGCTCCCTCGAACTCCCTACGACGTCATCATTGATAAGGAGTCTCCCCGTCCTGGCCAGCAAGCCTTTGAAAAGATGATTGCCGGTCTTTACCTGGGCGAAATCTTCCGACTTATCCTTGCCGACCTTCACGACAACAAGTCCATCCACATCTTCGAGAACCAAGATATTGCATTGCTCCGCAAGCCTTATTCCCTGGATGCCTCATTCTTGTCAGCCATCGAGGAGTAAGTGTATGGAACGCTGATGCTACGCGCAAAACTAATATCCTATTTTAGGGACCCCTGGGAGAACTTGCAGGAGACATACGACCTCTTTATCAAGAAGCTGAACTTGAAGTGCACACGCCCCGAGCTTGAGCTCATTCGCAGGACCGCCGAGCTCATTGGCACACGAGCTGCTAGACTATCTGCATGTGGTGTTGCTGCTATCTGCAAGAAGAAGGGCTACGAATCTTGCCACGTCGGTGCTGATGGCTCTGTATTCAACAAGTACCCCTACTTCAAGGAGCGAGGCGCCAAGGCTCTCCGAGAGATTCTCGACTGGCCAGAGAAGAAGAGCAAGAAGGAAGAGGATCCTATCGAGGTCCTCACTGCCGAGGATGGCAGCGGTGTCGGCGCCGCCCTGATTGCCGCCTTGACGCTTAAGCGAATCAACGAGGGCAACATGGCAGGTATCCTTCATCCCGAGAACTTCAAGTAAGCGATAGCGTAATTGTCAAAGCAAAGACGTGTTGTGGGCATCAACGATTAAGGACGGGCCGGAAAAAGAAGACAGAGACGTGTACTTGAATCTAAGCACGATCGAATAGAGACGAGGAATCGCTCAAGACTACCAAAAAGCGGGTATGTCGCACGCTTAACCCATGAATGTGCAAATGGGCAACCGGTACTCTGTAAAATAAAGTTAGCTTGACTGTGATGTAGTTCAAAGGTGACTGGGTATGAAATCTCACCGTCAAGTGTCCAGTAGCGCCTTCGTACACCCTCCCATTCTCCTTCGCCAGCCTTCTCCAAGCCGGACATGTCCACTTTGCTCTCCTCCCACTCGACGTCGAGACCCGCATCGGCGCACTGCATCTCGACAACCTTTGTGTACACGTCGTAGCAGATCTTTCTATCGGCTCCAAGCCCATTGAAGAAGCTGAATTTGCCCTCTTGGTCCATGATACCAATGATGCACTCTGAGAAGAAGTGGCGTAGCTGGGAGTAGTCTTCGCCAAAGGTGTCGAAGTAAATGGCGTCGTAAATCTCGCCTTCTTCGAGTAACTTTGGAACAATATCCTGCCACCTTCCTTTATGTACCTTGAAAGCTCCCTCTTCAGGGCCACTCTTCTCCCAGCTGGGGCCGAACTTGGATTCGTCCTTAGATAGGTGCTCGAGGACGCTGGGATGTGCCTCGATGATATGGTGGCGTGAAGGCTTCAGGTCGGCAAACATGCCATCAACAATACCCATACCGAAGCCGATGTTAAGGATGCGCTTCTCCGGGGCCGAGTCGGGAACAAGGGCGGCTACGGAACGACGCATGATGTCTGTCTCCCAGGCCATCATGACACCGTTGAGGTCGGAGTCAACAAGTTTGGCATCGTCGTACACCAACTTGGAGTTGAGATATTCCTCGCTTGTGACTTGTTTTTCTTTCGCATCGGGAGGAATGAACTTGGGTTCTTCGGGGGGATCGACTGCGTCCTCAGTGGACACCAGTTGAGGGGCCTCATCGTCGTTTTCCTCCTCAATCTCCATTTCTTGATCACCATCCTCTGAGCCGGATGATAGTTCCTCGTAATCTCCCATAAGAGCAAACAGAAGCTCTGCTCGCACTCCAGCCTCTACACAGAGTTGGTATAGAGACTTGCGACCTAGTCTGAGGGCGAGACAGCCGGGTGTCTCGTTGTTGCTGTCGACATCGTTCCAGATGGCGCCTCTGAGGAAGAGATCATGTACGATCTCCTTGGCTTCCTCTACAGACCCGTCCTCTTCCTGATCATCATCGTCAGGGGAGGCAGGCCCGCAGGCACGGATAGCTGCATGCAAGGGTGTCTCTCCAGTCTTGGGGTCCTGGGCATTGGCCTTGCCTGTTGTTTTAAGCAGGTCCTTCAAGCCACTTCTATCATGGCCCCAGGCATGGTATAAAACTTGTCGAATCTCGTCTGGGCAATCGGAGGATATGCGCGCAGGCATGGAATCGTCAATTGGTGTTTTCCCGGCCATTGTCACTGATTTGGAGCAAAAATAAAAATTGTGGTCGCGGGGTTGTTTGGAGGGGCACATGAGCTTTCGGAGGTGGGAGGACAAAACAATACACGACAAGGGTCAAATGACGGCTGGAAGTTGTTATACAAAGCCCCAGTATCCCCAGCATCCCCAGCATCCCCAGCGTCCCTAGTACTCGATTGAGCTATTATGAGTAATTATCAATTCACATGACTTCGTCATCTTCAGAATTATATGTAAGCTTCTCTTAATATTTCAACATTTTATTATTGTTTACCCAAACTTAGTCAGTTAACTATAGGGTAACAAAGTCGATCATGGAGTGCCAGTTTTATACATTTCTAACCCTTACAATTTGTACACTCGTCCTTCTTTGCAAGAACATAACAAGGTAGAAGCCGAATTGCCGAGTAGCGAGGTATTATTCAGAGAAACAGAAATGAATTCGTTGCTGGTAGCTTTATGCTAGGGTGCTATTGGTGTAATTCGATAGGATACGACGGGGGTAAACACAGCCTCGTCTTGGAGCAATTGCCAAAAAGACGGGCACTATCGAATTTGATATCGAGCCAGGTCTCCCCAACCCAATCGATCCACTGCAGGGCAAGGAACAACGGTGTGATGGACGTCAGGTGAAGGCATGCTGATGCAGTTATAACGTGCATGAATGACAGGAAATCCTGGAATTTAAGTTCTCACTACATGGTAGTTGAATTGACGAATAAAACACGACCAATAGCTTGCGCTTACTCGAAGCCCGTGTTAGTTATTTTGTTGCATTAGCCTCAACGATGCTGGCCTTGTATGAAAGCTTGATGGAGATAGAAGAACGGCCGCTAAAACACAGCGGATCCTCGACTCTTCAGCGCCATTTTTTCCCATTCCCCTGGCAGCTGCCTCTGCTGTAGTGACGTGCACGTTGCTGCAGCGCCCAACTTGATTCGCCAATCGTCTCAGGTTCGCAGCTGTCCCGGACAGGGCAACACCAGCTAAGCCAGGATCAGCCCCACCTAAAGTTAGTTGCGCGACGCCGATGATAACAAGCGACCGAGATTCAGTCCAAGTCTGGGAAACCTGGACCGCTCTCGTGCTTGCCTGTCTCGTAAACAATTTACTCAGGCTCACGCTCACGCTCACATTTACATTCAGTGGCTAAGCTTGCCTTGCATATTGGGTACAGCAGCACGGCCGTACGGATACCTACTTGTCGCCTCGTCAGCCCTGGGCTGTTCTTTCTTCGTTATTTTCGGCCATTCGGTACCAAAACATTGTCTTGAACTTTCGTTACACAGGTAAGCAATCATAACAGGATCTACATCTGTCATCCATCAAAGAGCAGTATCAACCAGCATCAATCAATTGTATCTATCCACCTGATAGCCGCTGGCTTGATCGCTTTGTGCTTGTTCTTTCGCGCGTACAGTTCGAACTCAAGTGCTTGCTCGGGTGTTACATCCAGCTTCTTCAATGCGCATATGCTGATCGTTCAGGACCTCAAAACCCGTTCCAGAACTTGGCATAGCACCCGCCACGGCAATCGTCCTACTGTCCGTCCCGGCGTCGTCGTCATGAAGTTCGGAGAGCAGCTTCGCTCTAGCGTTATTCACGAATACCAATGGTACTATATCGATTACGATGGCCTGAAGGACGAACTCAAGAAATCTACGGGTCCTATTAAGGGCAATGGCCCAGAATGGTCGGAGGATGACGAGACGCGCTTCGTCGGCAAGCTCGAGGTCGAGCTTGAGAAGGTTCATACAAAGCAGAAGGTAAAGGCTATGGAGATTTCCCGTCGCATTGCTGTGAGCGAGCGCGAAGTCAAGGAGGTGGTGAACCGTCTGAATGAGCGTGGACTCGGCGAGAACGGCCCAACCGAGGAAGAGTTCATGCTGCTCGAGGAGGATCTCAGCGATATCATTGCCGATGTCCACGACCTTGCCAAATTTGTCCAGCTCAACTATACCGGCTTTTACAAGATTATTAAGAAGCACGATGTAAGCAGCTCGCCCTTGCGAACTCTTACCACTGTCTGACCCAAGTCCTAGAAAACGACCGGATGGCATCTCAAGCCTGTCTTTGACAGCCGGCTCAAGGCCAAGCCATTTTATAAGGAGAACTACGACGCCTCGGTCATCAAGCTCTCCAAGCTCTACGACCTCGTCCGAACTCGCGGAAACCCCGTCAAGGGTGACAGTGCTGCTGGTGGAGGCCAAGCCAGCTTCATTCGACAAACGACCAAATACTGGGTTCATCCTGACAACGTTACAGAACTGAAGCTCATTATCCTGAAGCACTTGCCAGTTCTTGTTTTCAATGCCAACAAGGATTTTGACCCTGAAGATGCAGCCATCACGTCGATTTACTACGACAACCCCGACACATGGGACTTGTACGAGGGCCGACTGAAGAAGACCGAGGGTGCTGAAGCTATTCGACTGCGATGGTATGGAGGCATGAAGACCGAGACGATTTTCGTCGAACGCAAGACACATCGTGAGGACTGGACGGGTGAGAAGTCTGTCAAGGCTCGATTCGCCATGAAGGAGAAAAACGTCAACTCATACATGAAGGGAGAGCTCCTCCCTGCCGCAATCTTCGAAAAGGCGCGCAAGGAGGGCAAGAAGTCCGAGAAGGCCATTGCCGAGGACGAGCGACTAGCATCTGAGGTTCAGTACTCGGTACTCAAGAAGGGCTACAAGCCCGTCTGCCGGTCTTTCTATAACCGTACCGCATTCCAGCTTCCCGCAGATGCTCGAGTACGAATTTCGCTTGATACAGAGCTCACAATGGTGCGCGAAGACAATCTGGATGGTCGCACTCGCGCTGGAGACAACTGGCGACGCATGGATATTGGCATCGACTTTCCCTTCTCGCAGCTACCCGCTGAAGATGTTGAACGATTCCCTTACGCTGTTCTTGAGGTCAAGCTCCAGACACAAGCTGGCCAGGAACCTCCTGAGTGGGTTCGCCAGCTCATCTCATCTCACCTGGTAGAGGCTGTCCCTAAATTCTCCAAGTTCATTCACGGTACAGCGACCTTGTTCCCTGATAGGATTGACCTCCTTCCCTTCTGGATGCCGCAGATGGATGTCGATATCCGCAAGCCCGTCACTCACGACTTTGGTATCCGACGACCCGGATTATCAGGAACAACAAACACGTCCGACGACGAGGAGGATTTGGACTCGGACGATGAAGAGATGGCGGCTCCAGGTCGCAATGGAACCAACGGGGAATCGAGCGCTCGGGGCGCTGGCCGACTTCGCGAACTCCCTCCTATTGATGTGGAAGACCAGATGGCAAACATGCCTGAGGCGAACGAGGACTATCCCATTTATGACTCGGACTATGAGTACGATGAGAACTATGAGTTGGAACAAGCTAAGCGAATTGGTGGATGGCATTACTATTCGACTTTGATTTCCACAAAGGGCCGGAATCTTGGTAAATCTCTTGGGCACCATGCGGTTTCCGCTATCAAGAGCGCCGTACCCGCACCCCGAAGCACTCAGGTACCACGTAGCGACCGATTGCAAGCTCTGTTTGGATCGGAAACCATCCAGAACAAGAAGTTTAAGGCGCCTCACGGCAAGAAGATCTACGTGCCCGTCCGCGTTGAACCCAAGGTGTATTTTGCGGCTGAGAGAACATTCCTGGGATGGGTAAGTGAGCTACTATCATTCATGCTGTCAGCAACTAACATATGTTATAGCTTGAATTCTCTATCTATATCGGTACAATCGCCGTGACGCTGCTCAACTTTGGCAGCCATCCTACACCAGCCCACTTTTGGGTAGCTGGTGTCTTTACTCTGTTGGCTATTCTTAGTCTATGTTACTCTGTGCTTACATACCTCTACCGAAGTAATGGTATTCGATCACGCAAGGCTGTAAAGTTCTACGATCGTTGGGGCCCAACTGCACTTTGTGTAGCTCTCTTCCTCGGCGTGGCCTTGAACTTTGCGTTCGAGGGCAGGGAAAGAAACATCTGGTAAATGCGAGGTTCTTGTTTTAGTTGGACTTTTTTGCATATGTTTGCTTAAGGCGGGGTTTGAGAACTGTCATACGAAGCAAGTGAGGGTTTGTCTAAGCCGATACTGGGTTTCCTTTGTGTGTTTTAAACGAATCGGTCGAAGAGGTGGAAAGGTTGTTGGTGTCTGAGGAGTCGAATAATACTAAAAGTTAAATGTAACAGTTGCAAAGTACTCCTCACAGGTGATGCTATTCTTTGCAGCAGCCATCAACCGTGTCAAGATGGCCACGTAATGCTTTGCCTAGTATTCGGGGATCCGAAAGTATAGTTGATCACCTCCGCGTCAGGACGGAGCTGTATCTTTATTACAACTAACAAATGATCCTGACTACAAGCGCGATTGGTGGCGGCTATACTCTCAACGCCAGGGCTGTCAACCTTAACTCAGACGTGGTTCTAGGCCACGGTCTATATATTGAATAGGCGTTTAAGTGAATGCCTGCCAGCGTCTCAGCCAAAAGCCCCACAAGGCAATGTTCAACTCAGGAGACGCAACATATAATAGCTGTGAGGGGATTGTCATACCCTGGTGTTTCCATAACTCTCTATCTGCATATATAGTGAATAGCCACGACCTCAACCCAATTCTCCTCCTTCGTAGAAATCAAACATCATGGTACTCTTACAGACCCAATCCGAGTTTGGACACGCGCCGCCGCCCCAGACGCCCTACAGTGTCATCACTAACCTCCCGGGATGGCATGTCGCAAGTGCTATTCGTGATGGCGATTCTTCTCCTCTGAAGAAGTTGGTTCACATTTATCCTCGCTTTATGCCCACGCATCATTCTGCTCTGGTAAGCCTGTAATTTGAGCTTTGATGTCAAGTATTCTTACAACAGCAGCTCGGTCATGAGATTGCGAAATACGTCGGTCACGGCGATAAAGCTGCACTGGTTTATCTCAATCCTGCCGCTTGGCCATATACTCTCCACCATATCACTCATGAGAGCCGCGGAGACAAGCGATTGAAGCCTCAAGATGTGGCACTCAAATGTGTTGAGATAGCAGGCCATAGAGTATACGCCGTCCTCGCAAATCCTATGACAATGCCCGTCATGATGCTCACATGGCAGAACCCAGGTCTGGGCGTCTCCATTCGCGGAGCCGAGAGTCTTCTCAAAAGCATAGACTCTATCAAAGAAGTCCCTACTGATCTTGAAAACGAAACTGTTCCCGCGCCAACCTGGACTCCTGAGAGTGAAGCTCATGATGGCCTTCGGGAAAGAATCGTCGAGCTTCTTCATCGCGCGCCGATAGACGCAGACAAGGTCAAGTGTACACCCAGCGATGTCTTTCTGTACCCAACGGGAATGGCTTCTATTTTCCACTGCACCAGCCTCTTGGTAAAACATCGTCCTGGAACCGTTGTTGTTCTGGGAGTTATCTTTCATAATACATACCACCATCTCCTTGAGGAGTGTCCGCAAGGAATGAAGCATTTTGGAAAGGTGGATGAAGAAGGCCTCTCGCTCTTTGAAAATTGGCTCAGGGAGGAGAAACAGGAGGGACGGTGTGTGAGCTACGTCTTTGTTGAAGTCCCGGGAAATCCAACATTGGATACTCCTGATACACATCGACTGAAGAAGCTTGTGAGTTTATTAACGTTACAACACTTTAACATTACTGACTTCCCTAAAGTCTGAGGAATATGGCTTCTTCCTCATCGTTGACGACACAATCAGTGGTTTTGCCAACATAGACGTCCTCTCTCAATCAGATCTCCTCCTCTCATCTCTCACAAAGTCCTTCAGCGGCTATGCCAACGTCATGGGCGGTTCCATTGTCCTCAACCCTCTATCGCCTAATTATCAAACTCTGCAGCCTCTTTTCAGAGAGTCTCATCACAACGAACTCTTTGCTGCAGATGCAGAAGTCTTACTCTCCAACTCAAAGGACTTCCTCGAGCGCACAAAAATTCTTAACCAAAACGCTCTCGCCATGGCAAACTTTCTTCATCAGGCCATGTCACTCCCTAACTCTCCTGTCGTCAACGTGCAATATCCCAGCCTTGTCTCTAGCCAGGTAAACTACGATGCTCTCTCGCGCCGAGGAACACCTCAGCTCCCAGAGCCTGGATATGGCTGTCTCCTAACAGTTGAGTTCGCCAACGTTGAAGCCGCAACAGCTTTTTACGACAGGGCAGGATTCTACCCAAGTCCTCATCTAGGAGGTCACGTCACTATCATGTTCGCATACAACATGGTTGTCTTTGGGAAGAATCCCGAAGAGAAAGCATATATGCATGAGCTGGGCGCTCGGGAAGCGAGTGTGCGCATTTCAGCTGGCTTGGAGAACGAGGAGGATCTGATCGATACATTGAAGGATGCGCTGCAAGCTGCTTCACAGAACAAGGGAGACTGATAGCATGTTTCAGATGCAACATTGACAAGACTATCATGCATTAATAAACTAAACATCTCAATATCTATTTATCCCACACAGGTATGCCCAACGCCTAACCCAGCCAGGATGTCCATCTTATAGCCTCAATCAAAGGAGCCTCGTCATCTCATCTCGTCTACATGGTATATCATTCAACATCGTGTACACGCTTCATCACTTTTTATCTTCTTTATACAACTCATGTCACCCTTCGGACCGTTCTTCTTGCACCCTCGCCCATGATCATGATAGCACTCTCAGTCTCTAGAGCCCTCATCACTTCGTTGAACTCAGACTGCTCCACAGGTATGCTAGCACCCTCACTCAATCGGCGAGCAACATCTCCCCATCGAACTGTATTGCCTCCAGCCGTCATTTCATCTAGGAGGCGAAGTAAAGCAGTGCGTAGCTCATCGCGTCGCTTGCGATCGGCAGCGCTGGTTCCTTCGGTGAGAAGACTCATGTCAATACGGCCCTGAGAGTCTGTGGCAGCTGTCTTCAAGGCGCTCTGGATGAGACGATTAGCCTCCTGTACGTCTTCACGGGTGACGACACCTGCGAGACGCATCTTTGCGTGGGCCTCAGCGAGACGAATCATACTCTCGAGCTGACGGGTGGTTGCAGTGATACGCTTATCAGCGGCGCGAACGTCTTGTCCCAGAGAGCGCATAGCAACGTAACACTCAACCAGTTCCTCGGCGGCTTCCTTGGAGATGGTGGGTTGAATCTTGGAGCGCGCATAGGAGATGTAGAGGGTGAGGAACTCGACAGGCAGGATATCGTTGTTGGTCGGAGCCGACTGAGGCTTGTCCTCGAGGTAGAGCGACAGGAGATGCTTCGCCAGGCGGCGATCAGTCTTCTCGTTGGCAGTATCTAGAATGAGATATACAAGATCGAATCGAGAGAGAAGCGTAGGGGGGAGGTCGATATTCTGAGGAACCGGAAGATCTGGGTTGTAACGACTACCAATAGGATTTGCTGAAGCAAGAATACTGGTTCGTGCGTTGAGGGTAGTGATGATACCAGCCTTGGCAACCGAAACAGTCTGCTGCTCCATCACTTCGTGGAGCACGGAGCGCGTGGCATCTGACATCTTGTCGAACTCGTCGATACAGCAAACACCACCATCTGACAGAACCAGAGCCCCAGACTCGAGAACAAGCGACCGTGTTTCCGGGTCACGCGTAACGTAGGCAGTCAAACCAACGGCGGAGGATCCCTTACCGCTGGTGTAGATACCACGAGGAGCAATCTTGTGTACGTATGAGAGCATCTGCGACTTAGCTGTCGAGGGATCACCACAGAGAAGAACGTTGATGTCGCCTCGATACTTCGGGCTGCCACCCTTCTGGAACGTTTTGTTGGTACCGCCAAAGAGTTGCAGCAGAATGCCCTTCTTGACGTCGTCCATTTCGTAGATCGAGGGGGCCAGGGAACGAGAGAGAAGTTCATAAATATCGTCACGGGCGGCTGTCTCCCGAATCTTTTCCTCGTCCTCAATGGTGATCTTTCGCGTTTCTTCGATGCCATTTTCCCCTCCTTCGTTTTCCTGCTCACCGGCAATGCCAAGTGTAGATGGATCTGCACCCATGCGTCTCTTGTCAACCTTTTGAATATGCAAAACATCGACGTATGTCTTGTGCACACTCTTGAGAGCACGCTGACGGGGGTTGACACGAACAGGACTAACACGGAAGATGCCTGTTAGCTCAACACGGTCACCGGCCTTGCAAAAGTCTACCAGTTCATTGTAAACACAGACTGAGACCGAATGAGGCGTCTGGCCTGGAGGCACCGCATCGGGTGTCTCCTGGAGTTTGATGACCTGCTTGTCCTCAAAGGAGCATCGGTTGTGCACAATTAACATTGAATTCTTGGACTTGCAGATTTCACGAGGACACTCTGTCGGTTCACGAATCTTGCCACGGTCCAGACCAACATTGACAGAGTGGTTGCAGACATTGCAACGGAAAAAGGCATCTTTCATGTCAGGGATGACAGGTGTGGTTCGGATGACCATACCCTTGATGCAGATGAGGCGGTCCATATCTGATATTTGTTAGTCTGATGAATACATCCAGCGGCTAATGTAACTTACCAGAAGGATTCAGGTCTCGCAGATTGGTAGTCTTGTCGAGACCGAAAGGCCGAACAACGTAAATAGACGAGGAGACCTGGTCCTCCAGCGAAGCCTGTTGTTGATCAGGCTGGTTTCGGGGTGTAGGTGCCTCCTCAGGACGATCTGAACTAGGGAAAGCAAGCTCGGAGCTCTGCGTGCTCTGCTGTGAAGTCTGGTGACCAGCACTACTCTGAGAAGCGCGATTCCTCAGAGTCTCCGCCCGTGCAATCTCAACCATCATGTCGTGTACGGATTGATCCATGACAGGAACAATTTCCTGGGGATATGCCTGAATTTGATGCCACAGCTTTCGGGTTGGCGGGTAGAGATTCAAATCGGAGATATCGACATAGAGTCTTGTTGAACCCAAGAGCAACATGTTCTCCAAAGCCTCCCAGTACGGCTTTGATTCGGCGTCGGGGTCATTCTGAACGTCTTCATCGGATGCACCATCACGGTACATACGATACTTTTGTGTAAAGTTGCGGAGGAACTCCTTGAATGAGGCGAACGTATCATCGATAGAGACAGTGGTACCCCAGATGAGACTTTGTCCTTGTCCACCAAGAACATCGGCCTCTGAAGTGTTAGGGTCTCTGTTCGTGAAAGAGGCGGCGTCGGATCCATTAGGGGGACCTTCTCGAACCACTCGACCGGCATCGTCGAGGATAACTCGACGAGGGGCACGGGGTGTTCGTGCGGCGTCAGAATTGATATCGCCTCGTCGATGAGGTCCAGGTGTCCCGATCTGGGAGCCCAAAAATAATCCGCTTGACTCACTCCGGAGCTCAGACTGTTGCCGTAAGGATCTTCCAGGACTGGAGCTGTCGTAGCGAAGGGGCGAGGATCCTATATTGGTCAGTCTTCTGAGAACGAATCGGGTCGTTGTTGATTCTCACCTCCGTGGAAGGCGGGGGTAGTCGGGTTAGCTCGAGGTGTTCTCTGAGGGTCGATATCGCTTTGAGTATCTGTCATCTGCTGAATTGGAGAGCTGGGGACATCGCTACGACCACGCGTGCTCTGGCTGTTCGTCATCTGCATAAATGGCGACGAAACATTCCCTGGGAGAGCATTCTGGTTGCTAGGTCCAGGCGACGAAGAGTGGTAGGACATAGGACTCGAAGGTGCCTCGAGCTGGGAGTTTGCTTGTGGTGTCTCGTTTGTTTCATTATTGCGATTAGAACGACGAGGGGTCGCTGAACTGCGTGTCGACCTTTTCGTAGGCGACGACATCTTCGATTATGTTGTGTTTTGTTTGCTGAACAAGAGTGGCTTAAAGATGTAACTTGGCTTGATCCTTGTCTTTTACTAGGTACTGTTGACGTTTGGAAATTGATGGTCAAAACGAGGGGGAGGGGATTGGCTGGGTGACGGATCGCGTTCTCCTTTTTCCACACGCGTAAAGTGCTTAACGCGAGATGCCTCTACCAATTGACACGAGGTTGCTATGATAAGATAAGATGCTGCGGAGCGGTCAAACGTTGGTTCCGGCATCCCTCTTCCGCAGTGTGGCATCGCTGGCATCTGTAGACTGTGTCTGGAGGGGCCACCGTTTAAGGCTGATCACTTACAAGCTAAACACCACAACAGAACCGCAACCATGGCTCCTGGAATGTCCCTATTCACGGTTCAGGCCATCCTGATCCTCAGCACCGAAGATGGTTCTCGGATATTTGCAAAGTACTTCCAGTCGCCTCACTCAGCAC
The DNA here is from genome assembly GCA_013396295.1 of Fusarium heterosporum. Taxonomy (NCBI): domain Eukaryota; kingdom Fungi; phylum Ascomycota; class Sordariomycetes; order Hypocreales; family Nectriaceae; genus Fusarium; species Fusarium heterosporum. The sequence continues at coordinate 27,489 of JAAGWQ010000290.1, forward strand.
CCAATGGTACATCCATCCTCCCCTGAAGCTTCCCTTGCTACAATACCACTGGGCGCAACGACAGCTGACAACTGTGCTGAACAGCTCCCGCAAGCGCCTCCGCCAACCCTTACCACGATGTCAAGTCGCAAAAGGCCTTTGAGAAGGGTCTTATCGAGAAGACTGCCAAGCAGACCGGCGATATCATTCTCTACGACAACCGAATTGTGCTGTACAAGATGGAGTCAGATGTCATGATGTACGTCGTCGGCAGCGTCGACGAGAACGAAATCCTACTCTACAACACTATCCTCGCCCTGAGGGATTCTCTTCACCTCCTCTTCAAGTCAGTTCTCCCTCTGCCAGCTTGCGCATTCCACTGGAGCATACACTGACCATGGCGCACTCTAGGCAATCCGTTGACAAGAGGACAATTGTCGAAAACTACGACCTTGTTTCACTCGCCATTGACGAAATTGTTGACGACGGTATCATTCTCGAGACTGACCCCACCATCATTGTCCAGCGTGTGAGCCGAGCACCCACCCAGGACCTCCCCGTCGGTCGCATCGACCTTAGTGAACAGGGCGTCAACAACCTGGCGCAGCTAGGAAAGTCGAAACTGGCGGACTGGCTCCGACAGGGCCTGTAAAATGAAGGGGAAGTTCATGTCTAGAGTTTCAGGAGTTTTGTCGTTATATCCAGCGCCGCATGCAAAGCTAAAGTCAAAAAGAGGAAGACGCCGTGCCATTGGTCTGGTCTGGTCTGGTTGATACAGGGTCAAGAAAGGAGAGGTTTCTATACAGGGTGCTGGTGTTCTAATTGATATGATTATTCATGCTCTAGTCTCTGATGCTGCCTTGCGGAGCCGGTTCATGACCGCCGCGGCAATGTCGCTTTTATCTTCTATGCCATCAACAAAAATGGTGTCTGCGCCTCGTCGGTCAAATTCCCTAAGCGCTGCAAAGAGACCTCTGGCGATCCCTTCAGTGCCTTTGCCCAGATCAATATCCAGGATTTTCCCTATGGGTTGCTTGTTGTCATCCAACAGATCGCCTTCATATACTTGGAATGGCGAGTCATCCTGCTCGTCAACCCCTTGCACGTTCGTGAGGTGTTGAAAGTTGGCACATTGCAGCCCAGCCCCTGTCTTCCATCGCTGAGTGCGGATGACACCGACTTTCCTACTCTTTTGCCCGCCATTCGTAACATGGCCATTGGTTGTTCCATTGGCTGCCTCCAAATCGGACAAGGCAATTCCGTCACCCCCCTTTTCGAAACTCGACTCATAGAGTACCACTGTAGCCTTGGGACTGTAGTGCTTGTACTTCATACCCGGTGCTCTTGGTGCTGCCTTTCCCTCCTCGCTCTTGTCTTTGTACGCTATCGTTACATTTTCCCAGCCGGGACAGCTTCGTAGCTCATCCAGTCCAATACCTCCAGGGCGAAGGACAACAGGAGGGTCGCATAGTCCGTCCACAACAGTGCTTTCCACGCCAACATGACAATGTCCTCCGTCCAATATAAGCTCTATTCTCCCGTCAAGGTCATCCATCACATGCTGTGCCGCAGTGGGTGAGGGCTTGGTAGAAGCGTTGGCGGATGGCGCTGCCAAGGGTACACCAGCAAGTTTGATAAGAGAGAGGGCAAGAGTGGAAGAAGGCATCCGCACACCAAAGGTCTTAAGGCCTGCAGTCACTTCAGGCGCCAGCTTTGACGGCACTGGATTGGGAAGTAAAATAGTGAGAGGTCCAGGCCAGAATCTCTCTATCAAAGCTCTGTACCGGCTTGGTATGGGGTCCTCAGTGTCATCTGCATGTCCGATATATTGTCGCAACATATCCAGATCGCAAACATGGGAGATGAGAGGGTTGTCCGAAGGTCGTCCCTTTGCAGAATAGATTCCCTTGACTGAGGGAGTTCGAGTTGCATCTGCGCCGAGGCCATAGACAGTCTCTGTTGGGAATGCGACGGGTGTATCCTTGGTCCGTAACTCGTGCGCAGCATGCTCCAGTGCTTCTAGAGCCGTCTTGTTTTCACACTGGACCTCCCAGTGATTCAACTTTGCAAGCCCGTCTCCAGGTCGGAAGTGGCCAAGAGAGCCCTTGCTAGGGACTTTCACTATTCTCGTCTCCATTGTGGGCGTAGTCTGGGAAGCAAATCTTTGCGATGTAAGTGATGTCCTCAGTGTGAAGGAAAATCGGGTATTCCTGTATAAGTATATATTTGAAAAAGAGAAAAGTCTTCTCTCTGACAGTGTAAAGGTCGAGGAATATCCCCTCAAACTATGATATCGGCGTTTGTGGGTGAATGTTCGTGATAGTTTGACAAAGGAAAATTTCATCACACTGGGCCTCATGCTCACTCATCATGACGAGCTAAAATGGAGCCTTTGGCCAGGCTTTTGATGGTTGAGATTTGAGAGTGACTCAGAGGCAATGCCCAATCGAAAATTGTTAGGTTCCATGTATTTAGGCTTCCGAGGTGCCACTAAAACGTTTATTCAGTGGCGCTTTAGGGTGAATGGCAACTACCTAATGACAGACCTTGAGAATAACTTCTGGGTGAATACATCCAAGTGAATTAGGAGGATTTGAACCGATTTGTAAATTCCTGTGAGAACACTTGTTTTAAAAATACCTAATGACGAATGAGTTGATCTGTTTCTTAGCTCTATGTCTACCTAAAGTATGGCGGGTTCAAGACATAGATGATCATCTACTATGAGGGAAGCAAATAGCTAACTCCAAATCACAAAATATTTGCTCTCATCAACTCTCTTTCTACAGCTTAAATTCTTTTTCTAATCAACGCCGTCTCTTTATGTCCATTATAACATCGTAACTGGAAAATCAACCTCTGACCAAGCTTCTCGCTCTCCTCCTCTCTTCATCGTTCAAAACCCAATCGATACCATCGTCTTCTCCGTCCTGTGCCATGACTTCATCCCACTCGTCATCTTCCATGTTGGTAACCATAAGAAGCTGTAGAACTCTGGCAAACACCTCTCTTACAGCATAGTCTCCACGAGATACAACGTCCACCAATGCGATGAAGTCACGCTCAAGACGAATCGCACCAAGAGCGTTGATACGGCCTGCGTACCCCATGATCTTCTTCTCCCATATCTTGGAGAGGAAGCGCGCAGTGATATCCAGAAGTATGGTATATGTTGCAGGAGTCATAAGACGTGCGATAGGTTTCATCAGCTGATCCCAACCGTGCTCAAAGGTTCGGGGCACTTGTTCGAGAAGCTCGTCTTCGTCTTCGTCATTTAGCTGAGCTATCTCGGCGATATCATCCTCTGACAAGGTGTAGTCCGCGTCACGGAAAGTTTCCGTAAGGACGGGTCTTAGACGGAGCTTGACGACCTGGTTGAAGAGTACTTGAATACCTTCATTGAGAAGCTCGGTCGTCTTCCCCATAAACGAAGTCTGGAGAGTGTGCAAAGCATTCGCGACAAAAATGACATCTCGTTCAAATGGGAACGAATCCTTAAGCGGTCCATTCTGGGCATCGCCGTTTGGAAGATGACTTGACTCCCCTATGCGGCCAGTAATGATGCGAGTCAGATACTCATTAGCCATATCGAGACTGTTGATAAGAACAATGAACTGAATGATCCTTTCCTCTGATGGTAAGCCTCCTTGGACGACTGGTCTTGGATATGACTCGTCTCGCATCTTGCGCTGGACCATACCGACAAAATCAGAACCAAGCACCCGACCAATCGTTGGTACCACAGAAGCAATGACGTCTCTTTGTGACGTTGAGATAGATTTTTGGATGACGGCATTCACAATGTACATGACATCGTCGACGGCCAATATGATATATGGAGCGTTACCCTCGATATGTCTACTCAGGTTTAGGGAGAGACCAGTGGGATATTCGTCAAGCTGGAATGCTTTCTCCACAGAACGACGAAAGAAGAAGGTGGTCATGACATTGTAAGGAGAAGTCAGTTTCGTAGACACTTTACGGTACAGGTTTGATTTGACCAATACATCTGGTATGACAAGAGGAGCCTCGTCTGGTGTATCGGCATCCTATGGGGGATGTTAGTTCAAGGATGCTGCTAGTGGTTGGGTAATGAATTACCTTGCATTTACCAGCAAGGAAGCGTGTGTATAACGACCAACGCCCAAGCATGACAGCAATCTCGCTCAACAGGCCATCGACCTCTCTCATATTGACGCCTTCGTCCTCGCTCTCACGAGGGTTGCTGCCTGCCCCGATGGCTGGCGAGTTCACCCTCGGTGTACCGCCACGAGGCGGTTGGGGCAAAAAGCTCTGGACAAGGAATGAGAACGGATAGCTTCTGACGTCGGTGAGCTTTCTGTCGATTCCCCTTTCATCACTCCAGGTATCAACAACTATGCCACCTTGCACGTCTGCCTCCATCTGTAAGCGCTCGATAACGCGAACCATCTTCCCATTGCCGTAGTGTCGTTCCACTAGTCCACCGTGACCCTCGACAATCTGGGCGATATGCTCGAACAGCTTTGTAAGGGCATTGGCGTAGAAGAAGCCCTCCCTGCGTTGACCGTTCATGGCATCTTTGAGCGTAGCCCGAGCTGTTCCAGCGACACCTTGGCACACGTATCGTCCATAAACGTCCAGTCCAACGTCGGATCTTCCAATCAGTGGGAATAGCTTGAAGAAACGAGTGACCTTTGTTCCGTCACTTTCCTCCGCCGCTTTTTCAAACTCTCGTAAGAAGAGGCCACACAGACTCTCCTTGGCCTCCTCCAGCGTCACCCACGGCGGGTCAGGCACTTCGACGCTGGGTACTATGCCAACAGCGAATGATCCTTTCGTGATCTCCTCTGGTATCTTGCTTGCTCTTGAAATGTATCCAGCGGCAGCTTCCCAGTCTTGGGGGGCGCCCATGGAGCCAACTACACCGTTGACACATGCTTTGAGCTCAGCAACCTGCTCCACCACACCAAGTGTCTCTTCGACTCGACTCTTCTCTAGGTCCAGCTCCTTAACTCTGTCGCTCAATCGACCTGCTGTGTCGGCTGCGGTTGCCAGCATATCATTCCCAATTGATCGTGCAGCAATGACCTGCGCTCCTAGTCCAGCTCGCAGAAGATCTAGCCGTCCAAGGTCGCGCGAAAGGTCGGCTTGAGAAGCGACAAGAGCATCAAGACGTGACGTTATAGAAGCCTCGCGGGCGTGAAGGGCGGCCAACGCATCGCGGATCTCGGACTCGGTGGTGGCATTGTCAAGGGACGAAGTAGAGACAGCGATAGCGGGTTCGACGACAGGGTGATCGTTGTGGGAGATGCCGTTTGGAAGGCTTGACATTGTCATTTAAGGTGTCCTATTCGGGCGGCGCATTTCTGCCCTCGACCGCTTTCTTGTCTACAAGTAGGGCGAATAAAGGAGTGACGTGTAGCTTCAGGCGCAAAGCTCACCTGTCGCAGCTTCGGAAACGCTGAGGTACGATTAGGTGACACGCAGCCTCCAAGGAGCTCCCCGCAATTGGATGTCTAGGGGTCGAGCTACCCTGCACCCCGAAGCAGGTGTGTTGGTGTCATTCAAGAGAGCAACTGCAATGCGAAAAAAAAGTACGGAGTGAAATGATAGAATACTTGATTTGGTTTTTAGAATCTCCAGTTCCCGGCGGCTGTATCCAGTGTAATCGCTATGCAAACATGCGATTTGTACATTGCATATGTTGGACTATGTACGATGAAACACCATCTAAATATTCTCTTCCACACGCAAAACAGCGTCTGCTATTACACCGCCTGGCTGTATCCATTACCAAAACGCCGTTTCCCATACTTGAGATATTTCCGTAGCTCATCCGCCCAAAACACCGTACTGCACAAAAGCACAAGTCGTACCAGATCGAAGAATCCAAGCGCTTCTGTCTGGAAGGTCTCCTGGAGCCAAGGGAAGTAGATGACAAGCAGCTGCCCAGCAATGCTGAGGGCCACAGCCCAGTTAAATAGGTTATTAGAGAAGAGCCCAACCTCGCCTCGCAGCACTGACTTGGACTCAGACCGGCAATTCAGGGCATTGAACATGTCGAAGAAGACGAAGCAGGTAAACGTCATGGTCGTATCCCGACGAGTCACTTGGCCGTCAGCCATCATCTCACGACGATATATGAGCATTGTTCCAACAGTAATGATGGCGGCCGATGTAAGCACGCGAGAGATAAGTGGCCGGGTAAGCACTGCGTCTTCTCGTCTTCGAGGAGGTTTAGTCATCACATCAGCGTCGACTTTCTCAACACCTAAAGATTGAGCCGGAGGACCATCCATAATGATGTCTGTTGCGTAGTGGTTAGTCTAGTCGATTACAAAAATTGACCAGTCGTACTTACTAATCCAAAGAATCTGCATGGCATTCAATGGAGACTTGAAGCCAAAGCAGGTGCAGATAAAAACAAGAGCCAAACTAGCAGCACTTGTGCTAAGCTGGAAGGTAAGGAAATTCTGGATGTTGTTGAAGATACCCTTGCCCTCTTCAATGGCTCGGAGAATTGTGGAAAAGTCGTCGTCGGTCAGAATCATGTCAGATGCTTCCTTGGCAACATCGGTTCCGTGACGGCCCATAGAGATACCGATGTCAGCCTTTTTCAAAGCTGGCGCATCGTTGACACCGTCACCAGTCATGGCGACAATATCGCCTCTTGATTGAAGTGCGCGAATAATCTTCAGCTTGTGGTCCGGGTTCGTTCGTGCGAAGATGGTCGTGTGCTGCATGGCTTGTGCCAGGTCTCCCTCGGACATCCTGTCAACCTCATCACCACGCAGAACAGACTTCACGGTATTTTGTCCACCCATATGCCCGCTGGGAACTGCAATGCTCATGCCCAGTTGTTTCCCAATCGCAAGAGCTGTCGTCTCAGCGTCGCCGGTGATCATGATGACCTTGACACCACCTCGCATCAAACGTCTGATTGAGCGTCCAACGCCAGGTCGGGGAGGATCACGCATGCCGACAAGACCGGCGAAGGTGAGGTTCTTGTAGATATCTTCAGGGGCATGGGATAATGGGCTCTCGCTTCGGTCGAAACCAGGAGTGCTGCGTGCCGTGGACTTGTTCCTTAAAGGGCGTGAAACCGAACCGCTAGCAAATGCCAACACTCGCAGACCTTGAACAGCCATAGCTTCGGCGGCTTGGAGAGCCTCTTGGCGGCGTGACGAGTCCAGTACGATCTCTCTTCCATCCTTTTCAAGGTATGTGTCACAAGCCGCTAGAACCTTTTCAATGGAGCCCTTCATATATGCGTATTCCTTATCCCCCTTTGTCTCTGAACCGATTGTGACACCCATCCATTTTCGGTCTGAACTGAAAGGGGTCTCGCTCATTCGCGTGCCGATGGAATCTCTAATATCGTGCTCCTTGAAGCGATCGAGGAGGTCCAGCATGGCAACGTCTGTTGGCTGTCCGACCCAACGAGTGTAAGTGGAAACTTGATCGCGCCCAAGTGTTGAAGAAAGAACAGCTGTCGCAGCTTGGCCATGCTCGGTATACTTCTGAGCAAGTCGTGCATCGTTGGCAATGTTACCTATACGAAGTACTCGGAGAGTAGCTTGGTTGAGATCGGGGTTGGTGTTTACGTCTTCATGATCGGATTCAACTTGGACAGGATCCTGGGCTCCGAAATACCACATTCGAGTAGTTGTCATGTGATTTGTAGTGAGAGTGCCTAATGGATTTCTGTTAGCCTCTCTTGCGCGTGTACATATACTCTTCTCTCACCTGTTTTATCAGTGCATACTACGTTGACAGAACCTAGAGTTTCGACCTTGGGCATTCTTCGGACAATCGCATTGTGCCTAGCCATGCGATGCACTCCAAGAGCAAGAGTGACAGTTACGATGATGGGTAATCCTTCCGGAATTGCAGCGACAGCAAGTGAAATCGAGATGGTAAAAATTTCGAGGATTTTCTTGCCCTGAAGCCAGCCAACAATCGAAATGAGGCCGATGACCACGAACGAAGCTTTACTGAGCTGCGAACCGAGATCATCCATTGACAATTGGAGTGGTGAACGGGGGCTCTCAGTACCAGAGACACTGGCAGCAATGGTACCAAACTGTGTATGTCCTCCAGTTGCAAAGACGATACCTTGGCCATGGCCTGACTTGACCAATGTTCCCATATAGGCAATGTTATGAATGCCATCTCCGTGAGGATCTCCATGCTCGGATGGAGCAAGAGATGCGGATCTTGGCAATTGAGAATTGTCTAGGCCATAAGAGCCGAACCCACGGCTACGTGCGTCAACCGTTACCCTGACAGGCTCTGTCTCTCCCGTCAGATTCGATTCATCGATTGTCAGGTCTGCAGCTTTAGTAACACGGATGTCGGCAGGAATGCGATCGCCAGTAGTAAATAGAACGAGATCACCGGGCACTAGCTGGGAAGCCATAACCTTGGAAGATGTTGCATCCAAGACATCGCTGACTGGGGTCACAGAACCAGGGGTCAAGGCGGAATCGTTGTCGTCGGTGCGTGGGGGCCATGTGGGAGTTCTTCCTGAAGGGAATGGTGTCTTGCCCTGGCCACGGACCAAATGAGCATGGTTCGGCACGAGGTGACTGAGCGCCTCGATAGACTTCTCGGAACGATATTCTTGTACGAATCCAACAGACACCACAATTGTCACAGCCACTGTGATGCTGACAGCGTCATCCGCATTCCCAAGAAGGAGCGAGGCACCGGCCGAAACCAAGAGTAACAGAATAAGGGGCTCCTGGAATTGTTTGACGAATCGCAACCACAATGGTTCAGGGGCTTCGTGTGGAATTTCGTTTGTACCATATTCGCCTAGTCTAGTCAGGGCTTCGGTTGGAGTGAGGCCAACTGTAAGAGATGTTCGCAAGTTCGCTGCCGCTTCGCTCGGGGTCATATGGGAGAACTGGCTTGCTATATTCTAGAAGAGTTGTCAGCTGGATCGAGCTTAATGAGCAAATGCGCATATGCAAGACTCACGCGTGCATCGGAAGAAGTGGTTCGGACATGACGACTTGGCCGTTGTGCATGATCACCGTCTTTGAAATCGGACTTGTCCCCCACGAGTCCGGTGATGAATGGGACATTGGATGTCGGTAGCAAGGTGTCATCTCCCGGACCGTCGCGACCGCCCCAGGGCAGCTGCATATCGACGAGAAGAGCGCTCAAGTGATCGTTTTACTATTGTAGAATAGACCCTGTCGAATACATCGATTGGCTGAATTGGCTCAGAAGCGAATGCGCAAGATCATGGACGCTGCAGATAAGTGCAAAGGGAGCGTCAGGGCATGTAGGTAAGGTACTACTTAAAGTTGCCACGAGAAAGGTATTTCAAATTGGTAATCGGAACTCGGCCAAAAGAAACGGCCCGGTTCAGCCCTGTTGGAGAAAAAGCTCAAACATGAGCAAACAAGATAATGCGAGAAACAGAAGAAGCCAGCAACGACAGAAGTAAAAGTGAGGATGTGTTGGAGGATCCAAGGATTATGGTTGACGGACCTGAGATCTATGTAATGTCCAGAGCCAGGTGTCTTGTCCTTCAATGAGCGGGTCGGAGCTAGTACCTTTAAGGGCCGGCAAGGCTGCCAGGGGCTTGCATATTGGCTTTAAACACTAAGCAGCCAGTTGGCATCAGCTTAAGACAGGACTGTATTGCTTGGCGGACGAGTCAAGATTCGCTCTTGGCTTGATAGACCGGTAAAGTGAGAATGTCGAACCAATGATACGACGTATGGAGGTTTGGGGAGGTTAAGCCACACTTTGAATATTGTTTCGGGATATTGATATTGATATACGGATAGGTCCCAGTTAATACGATCGGCTATGTACTTGACTTAATGGCAGTTTCATATTTTACTAGGTAGGTATCTACCTATGCATGGAAACGTAGACGATCTGAGATGACATACACTACTACCTCACTCGGTGCATGAGGAGCTATCCATGGCTAGAGGTATCTGAAGAGAAACAACTCGACAGTTGTCAATTCGAGGAGTGATAGGGTATTATTACTGTAATAGGTCGAAATTACTCTTTGAAGAATTGGAGAGCAATTCCTAGCTCATCGAGTCGTGCCTTTGAATGGACATATCCCGGACAAGGTCATGACCTCAATTGCACGAAATATATGGATCCAAGCGCTCAGTTCCACGACCCTTCACCCACATTTTTGGCATGTTGGTCGGGAGACACTGCTAGCCGATGATCAGATGTGACCAATCATAGCCGTGGAGCTCATGGAATAATGATCTTCCGGTATCCATCCTAGGCAGGTTTGACCATGGTTCTCTCCTGCCACAGATCAGCACCCAGCCACGCCATTTACCGTTGGAGAACGACCACGGCCTTCCCCCCTCTTCAAGGTCCAGGTCCCATTTTCCCTTCTAATAAAATACCTTGACTACCTTACGTCGCGATATTCCCGCCCGCGCACACGCCTCTGCACCTTGACTTGCTCTCCGAAACCGTCGCTACTACTTGGACATTGGTCGCAGATTCATTTCCATTACTTGACTCGATACTCTCTCATTGTTTTTACCTTTTGGGGTGCTCGCGACGCTTCTATTGCGCGTAGAGCTATCCTGCCACCGAGAGCTTGTTTACCCGACGCGCCCCCGGTATAGGCGTCTACCCGCCTAACTTCGCTCTTTCACCACCACCATCTGCCGTCTTTACTTTGCCGAAACCTCACTCCTTGGATCCTTATCTTTTTCTTTTTTGACGCGTTGTTACTACTGCCTTTTCTTGTGTATATCGCGTAACTAGGTGACTGCAACATGTTTTATTCAGAGACTTTACTCCAGAAGAGCGGGCCGCTCGCCCGCGTCTGGCTTTCAGCCAACCTTGAGCGCAAGTTGTCAAAGAACCACATCCTCCAATCCAATGTTACAGACAGCGTGGAGGCCATCATTATGCCTAACCAGGCGCCGATGGCTTTGCGACTAAGTAGTCAGCTACTTCTCGGTGTTGTAAGAATTTATCAGCGAAAGACGCGTTACCTTTTGGATGACTGCAACGAAGCTATGATGAAGATTAAGATGGTGAGTTCTTCCACTGACGCGTCGCATGACCGCGCATGCTAACCCCACCAGGCTTTCAGATCTTCTGGAAACAATGACATGGCTGTCAATCTACAAATCCCTAATCGCGAAGCTTTGACACTCCCGGACAAGATTACACCCTACGACAATTTTGAACTACCACCCCCACCAGACGCGAACTGGCTTTTATCTCAAGTCGAGGATGTGACTGCTGCACCAATTGGCCGCAAGGGACGCGTCAGCCAGAGGGACATCAACTTGCAAGAGGATTACGATAACAGCCAGTTCCTTGACGACGGTATGGGAATGGATGATGATATGATGGCACCATTGGGCAATATTGATCTGGAATTGGATTTTGGCCTTGACGACCTCGGACTTGAAGAGACTGCCCTCGAAGCCGAAATCGGTCGACGAGAGGATCCTGGTGCTGCTGGTCCTGAGTTCGATGACACAGATCTTGAGTTCCCTCAAAAGGATGACCAAGACCGTGCTATGACGCTCGATCTTCCTCGGGATGATGTTATTATCCATGACGGTGAAGATGTTGTTATGGGTGAGGATATGGGCATTGGTTTCCACGCAGACGACATTTCCCAGATGCCTGATATTGCAGTTCCTGGCTACCCTCCTCCACGAGTGTCCGAGTCACCACTCTCAGATATCGACCCAGATCAGGCTCAAGAGTTGGAAGAGGAGCACTCGCGATACCAGATGGCTGATCTTTACGAACCCGACCATGAGGACGACCATATTGTTCGACGACCCGCTCAGCGGGCCAAGAAGCAGAAGATTCTTACGCCAGACGAGGAGATTGCTCTCTCCAGCAACCACATCAAGCAACAGCAGGCCAACCGCGACAACATCATTCGCGAGGCAGGATTCCTCCCTCGTGACGCCAATCTTCTAGCTTTGATGGACATGCAAAAGCGGGGTGGATTTGTTACCTCGATTATGATGGAAGAGCGAAGCTCGGCTTGGGCCCCAGAACTCCGCGGCATGCTTTCGTTAGACACAGCTCGCGGCATGAATGAGCTCAAGCGTAAGCGAGACAGTGGAATCGCTGATGTCGAGAGTGATCATGGCGCATCAAAGTCACCGCGTTTGCTCGATATCGGATCAGACACTGGACTCGGCTTTGACGGTGGATTCGGTGACGTGAGCATCCCTGCTGAAGAAAGCCGCCTTGAAATTCCTGGCGAGGAAGAATTGGACGAAGAAGAGGGAGTCACCATGATGCCGGGCTTCGAAGATACAACAATGGCTCTTGTCCACCCCGCCGAGAGTGGTCCTGTTTCTCAGGTCACCAAGCATGTTGTCCACCAACTCCGAGACCATTTTGGTGATGATGCTGCCGACAGCCCAAGCAAGCGCACTGATAGAGCAGTCATGTTCCAAAGCTTTTGCCCGAGACAAGAGACTACCAAGGCCGATGCAACCAAGATGTTCTTCGAGTGTCTGGTTCTCGCCACCAAGGATGCCATCAAGGTTGAGCAAGGATCTGGTTTGGGTGAAGACATCCGAATAAGGGCCAAGCGTGGACTTTGGGGGGCTTGGGCCGAGAGAGAGGCTGGCGGTGAGATGTCCCAGGACAACGACACACTGAATGAGCCCGAGTCCGCTGCTGTTGTTGCTCCTGCTGTTTCTGTCTCGGCATGATTCGACACAAGCGTGCATTTCATTACATCATAACGAAGACTTGGACAGGCGGCGTGTTTGGTCATGTAAAATATTGAATTCCAGCATTCTAGGGCAGTCAACTCGACGGACGCCTAGATGGTGTTGTCGGCGTTTAGGGAGATACCATGGCATGCGGCACTTGGGCGGATCGTGGCTATACGGGAAAACGGCAGATGTCGACCTGTGGTGCGGCAAATTCTGTTTATGAACGAGTTCTATTGGACCTTGTAGGTAGTTAAATATAGTTAAAAGAACGATTCAGACTTGTATGCGAAGGCTTTTGCATCGTGAGTGCAATGTTTACCTGCTCGGTATTGCTTGAGTGTCGAACGCGGTGAAGCGTAGCAAGGGACTAGTAGGAAGAGCCCCGCCATCCAAACCCCACGTAGAACATGATCTCATTTGCTTCCCTGTAGTCCAGGCATCACACAACAAAACAGGCACCTACATAACGAAGCTCTAGTTGCCGTTGCCTAAGCAAGCCATCCTACATTTAAGACAACGACCGGTTCACGAATCTCGCACTTCATTCTGCCGAACTATCCAAACTCATTCACCATGCCACCGCCTTCACAACTCGCTATCGCTACAAGCTCTGTCAACCGCCTTCTGAAGGAGGAGGCTTCATATCATAAAGAGGTCGAGCAAGAGGAAGCCAAGATCAAAACTCTGAAGGAGAAGATCGACTCGGGCGCTGAAAGCGATGAAAATGCCTCGTATATGCTCAAGCAGCAGGTTCGTCTGCAAGCCATTTGTATGAAGAATGCATACTGACGAACGACCCCTAGCAAACCGCTCTCGAACAAACCAAGGCCGTTTTCGCGCCCCTACGAGAAAAGATCACCGCTGCCGTTGAGCGATTGGAGGAGCAACTCGCTATGAGCGAACAGTTTGATGCTCCTGAGGAGCAGGTGCAGCAGGCACAGGAGACGCTGGCAAAGGGCAAAGCAATCGTATCTGATGCGTGATGGGGGTCTGAGGAAGAGGGGATAAAAGGCTGCTTTACGATACCACTTAGATGAGCAATAATACCAAAAGGAAACGCTTCTGAACCTTCACAAAACTTGAGGGTATCTTAGGATTATTACTGCGACTGAATCAACGGCATGGCTAATTGTCCACCTCCATCTTGTCTTCACTCTCTTCAGGTGGCTCCACGGTCACCCGGGGTGTTGCTCCTCCGTCCTCATGAACGTGGCTATTCTCAGAATCGTCCATGTCAATATCCTCCCCTGACTCCGCCTTGTGCTCGTCGTTCGGTGGCATGGGCGAAGCATCTCTGCTAGGTGCCTGGCTATCCCCCCTTCCAATGCGATCAGGTTGCGGTTTGAGTGTGTCAGGGCCCGGCGTGTCTCTCATTGGTGTCCTTCCTCCATTGAGAGCTTCTGGATTAGGTGTTCCAGCGTCGGCATCAGCCTTCATCTGACCATCTCCGTCTGGATGAGGTGTCGCGTCACCACTGGGCTCGTTCCTCGGTGTCTGCTCAACCTTATCGACCTCAGCCTCATCCTCGGCGTCTTCATTCATGCCCTCTCTGCGATCGACCTCTTCCTTTTCATCGCGAATCTGCCGCCTCAAGAGCATGCCTTCCTCCATGATCCTGTTGAACTGTTCACGTCGTTCTCGCCAAGTCTCGCTGTATGTTTCGCTTTCCCGCTCGAGTTCCCGACACTCGTCTTCCAGTTTGGCCAAGTTGGTTATTTGATCCTCCCGCGGTCTAAGTAAACGATTCGATGTGATCTTTTCTGCAAGCTCGTCGAACTTTTTGCGCTGTGCGAGGGTGGCTTGTGCTGCCTCAAGCTGTTCTCTGAGTTGGATGTTGTTTTGTCGGACAGCTTGGCCTTCAGTAAGGATGCGATCCTCTTCGGTCTTGTAACGCTCACGCTCCTTAGCATTGGCGTTGTGGAGTAGCTGTATACGTGCGATGCTGCTACCAAAAGCGTCGAAATCTAGATTCACCTCCTCCTTGAGTTGGTGGAGTTTAGGCTTGATATCTTCGGACGTGTTGGCTCCATTGGCGGCGGTATCGGACGAAAGAAGAAGTTGCGATATGGTATTAAGGCGCTTTGTGACTCGTTTGAAAGGTTTCTCCTCTACATTAAGGAGGCGTGTTTTGTGAAGCTCTACTTCTTCCTCGGGGTCCAGAAGATCCCATGAAGAAGCCATTGTATCGATTCAAGTCGCGGTCGGATGATGGGTGTTTGTGTGGTTTGCGCTTATGTAGATAACAGCGAGTAAAGATGAAGAAGTAAGGGATTGTTTTATAGCGCGTCCCGAGTATATTTATTTCTTCGACAGTTTTAAGAAACTGAATAGAATCGAGTACAGGGTGATTGACAACAAACTTCAGCCTTGCGATGGCATTGAAGGTGAGATGGCTGTGGGCCAATAAACTGGTGCAAATTCGGATGACTAAGGCAGCCTGTTGATGATGCATCCTGCCGCCCGCTTACAAGTCACAGTGCCATCGCATTTATCAACTGTAACATTCAACACCTTTATTTCCTAATCTATTCCTACGATCGCTGCGCGATACTTTGAAGAGAAAGGAAGCCTACCGCACTGATTATCGCGAAAGACAAAGAAAGAAAAAAATGTCTGAAGAAGAAAGAGAGCTTCTAGCCCGCATCAGTCAAGTTGCAGGTTCGTGCCCTACGCCCATGATACCATCGCTTTACTAATGTTTCCCAGGGCAGATCAACCGCCACAAGAGCCAGCAAGCAGGTCCTCGACCTATTGCGAATCATCACCCAGCTCACCATCGTCGTACGTACAACCTGGTCGCCCCAAAAAGAGCGCGACTGACATTACCAGAAAACTCGTATCGACATGCTAGTTCGCCGTATCCGCCTCGCCACAATAGAATTGGACGACAGCCCGCGACGCATTATAATCGAACACTTCACTTAAATGGCGAAAATTCGACAGCTTCACGTTCCGCTAGCAGTGGTGCTGAAACACCCCCAGGCTGGGTTTCCAGGACCGATCGCCACCGTCAACTCATCAACGCGAATGTATACGAGAAGGATACGCAAAACCGGGCCAAAGCGATTGAACAGACGCGCCAGAGGAAGCTCAACGGTCACAGATACCGCGAGAAAGCAAAGTTCAACGAGTTTTTGAAACACCAAACCGCTGCCTCAAGCACACAGACTAACCCCGCAGGCCGCAACGAACTCACTGTCGAAGGCGTCCAATTCCGCGTTATGGACGGCGGCAAGAAACTTGTCAAGATTCCTGGTGCGTGCAAATCCCAGGGTGCTGCCACCGCTTGTACCTTACCTGTTGCAGATGCTCCCAACTCATCCTCCCGAACTCCGAAAAGCGCTATTGTTGCTGGCGTCAAATTTTACCGAACAAAGACAGGAAACCTCGTGGCAAACCGATTCGTTAACGACCAGCGGTATGTAACCCCTCTCAGTGGGACGAAGTCGCTGACAGACTGTAGGCGATCTGGCGCGGTCAAGAAGGTTAACGAACTGTGCAAAATCTTCTCAACGACTGGTAATTTCTCTTTCCAAGACTGGATTTGGAGCTGGAGTGGTCCAGACTTCGATCATCTGCACCGGCCTAGAGGCCATGGGACGAAACTGACAAGTGCTTCTCTTATAGGTTCATGCACGAAAGGTCCGCAGTGCCGCTTCATCCACAATCCGGACAAGGTTGCACTCTGTAAAGATATTATGAAAGATGGGCAATGTGTCAACGGCGAGTCTTGTGATCTCTCCCATGACATGACTCCCGAGCGCACTCCCAACTGCTTGCATTTTGCCAAGGGCCACTGCGCCAAGGCCGACTGTCCTTATACTCACTCTCAAGCATCTCCAGCTGCCCCAGTGTGTCGAAGCTTTGGCTTTAACGGATACTGCGAAAAGGGGGCAGAGTGTACCGAGCGCCACGTTTTTGAGTGTCCTGACTTTAGCAATACAGGTCGATGTAAGGTCAAGGGGTGCAAACTCCCACATCGTGAGAGGGCAAGCGTTCTCCGAAACAAGACCAAGGCCGATGGCGAGCCTCTTGGAGACATTTCCAGTGATGACGAAGCTGCAGATTCTGATGATATTGATTCAGATGAGGTTGCCGAGTTTATTGACGCAGATTCTGACATTTCCGACTTTGAAGAACAGAAGGACTTCTTGTCGATCTAAAGTAGAGCCAAGGCACGCCATTGTTTCTATTAGCTACCACATAGTAGAGACAAGGAACCTTCACTTCCAATGTGTTGCTTTTTTTCTCGGCGCCTGGAGCTTGGGAAGGGATTCTGGTAAATAACGTCGAGATACCCATGCATAATCGGCGTCCTTTGAAGGTTTTTGGCTATGATTCGCCACGACCATGAAAAAAGAAGCAAGGAAAAAGAAAGAAAGAAGAGGAGCACCTCTGTGTTTGAAAGATTACCTAAAATAGTTAGGCTACTGAATGAAAGAGTTGTGTAATGAAAACGATGGTATTTCGAATATCAGTCTGACGTGATAGTTGTGATCAACGAACGATTAACCCGAGACCCTTAATTTGGCGGGGATAACCATGGTCAAAGCGGCATGTCAAATGGGATGAATGAGGGGCATTGTCAGCTTCTTTGCTGCAGCAGAGCTGACTTAATCCGCAGAATGCTAATATTAGCAACACGAGTCCTACACTACGGCTGACAATGGAAGTCATCAGGGTCTGTTTTAGTGGTAGTTACTGTGTATCCCACTAAGGGAGACCTATTGCAGTAGCATGCAATGCTCAGCCGACTATCGATGCCTGGAATGCTATGACATCTTTAGGGACCTGTCCAAGATATGAAGACCATCATGACTCTACCTTCTGAAACGAAACAGACGCCAGGGGTTGTTGATCTTGGCACAATAGCGCTTAGAACAAAGATCAGCGACTAAACTGCCCGTGATAACATGCATCGGTCAAATCATGCAGTGTCCTGGCACAACAGAGCGCAAAGCCTCGACTCAGCCTCAGCCCGCTTGCGGTGCCTTGAAGGAATGGAACACTTCTTGATGCTCCTTAATGACAACTCTCGTCCAGAAATTAACGTTGAATTCTTATCTCGTTATATTTTCTTCTTCTATTAACCTCTTTGCTTCTCAACTGGGACGCTTGTTTCGCGTATCTTTGCTGTAGATCCTTGTGAACGGACCTCTTCCATCTTCTGGCCTGTCATCCGACCGAATATACAGATTGTAACCCTGCAAACCCCCCCATACCCAGAGTGCCTGTCGTCGACAACTTGCGAAAATGGGTATACGCGACATTCTCAAGAAGAAGGATGACCTTTCAGCAGGTCAACCCCCGGAGAAAGACACCGTCAACCGTCTGGCAGCCCCCGAGTTTACAATCATCCGCTCCGACACCTCAACCGAAGAGCGCATCTATCCGCCGTCTATGAAGTCCGTCGACAACCTGCACCTCGCAGTACAAGACGCCAAAGAGAAAGAAAAACCCCGACGATCTCTCGATGTCTTTCGTTCCGGCCGATCACGCTCCGGGTCCGAGTCCAGCCAGACAAAGAAGGAGAGCGGCGCCCGTCGTCTGTCGCATCGTCTACATCTGAGCCGTGCTCCGCCCTCGTCCGAGAACGTCCCTCAGAACCTGCCCGACATTGTCACCTCAGATACTCAGGACGAGTCGCAGTGGGAGAAGCGCGCAACTATGCTTGCGGGCCAGAACAAAACCGCAAGGGACAACAGCAGACCGGGGACGCCTTCGGACAGCGGCAGAAGCGAAGGGCGCGCCATCTCGTCGCAGCAGATTGATGCAGATATTCAAGAAGCTATCCGTCTACACGAAGAGGGGAGATTAGAGCTGTCGACGCGCATGTTTGGAAAGTTAGCCGATCCTCAGGGAGCTAATAACCCGCTGAGCCAAGTTCTATATGGTCTTGCTTTAAGGTGAGAACGACTTAGTGAATGGATAAGAATGGCGTTTCGGGTTGAGCAATTCGGTGCTTCGTTGCAAGGTTTAAAGTTTCGAGAACGATTGGAACTCAAACCTTACTTTGACGCTCAGCGAGACCCAACGTTGAACCGCTGCGAGCCATTAATGGCAGCAATCTACGTGTCTTGATGCTAACTTGGACTTGTGCTGTACAGACACGGATGGGGCTGCGCGCCAGATCCAGAGGGCGCTGTCAAGCATCTTTCAGCTGCAGCGTCCAATTCCGCATCAATTGAGCAAATGGCCCTTCAGGCAGGTATGAAAAAGGGCGGAGCTGCAAAAGGAGAGCTCGTCCTAGCTATTTTTGAGCTGGCAAACTGCTTCCGCCATGGCTGGGGCATCGACAAAGACGCCTACGCCGCCAAGCAGGTAGGTTCGCCTGGGAATGTGAGATGGACATCAATTGCTAATCATTGGCTTGCAATGTAGTATTATGAGACTGCAGCGAACCTAGGAGACACGGGTAAGTCGTACCAGACTCATATACAGATTCGGACAAAACAAAGTCTAACTTGATGTGATAGATGCTATGAATGAGATTGCCTGGTGTTACGTTGAAGGCTTCGGGTGTAAGAAAGACAAGGTATGTTGCACCATCAGCCATCTATCCATAATTGCCTGTCTATTCGGTTCAAGAGAGCTCCGTACTGTACTGCACACGAGTCGTGTTCAAGTCGTCCGTCTCGGTGAATCTGGGTTACTTGATTCGTCCGTGAACTTGGCTGCCCAACGTGTTGCGTACCGACTCAGGCATCGACCGCTTCAACAGGCCGCCTCAGTGTCCATTAAACAGACACTGACTACTCACCCCCCATATCACCGTGTTCGACCCATCACATGAGGCTGATATCCTGTATAGTTCGCAGCAGCCAGGTATTATCGACTGGCCGAGAAGGCCGGCCACAAGACACTAGGGAACTCCTGGTAAGTTCACCCGTCTCTGAGCGGCCAAGCAGCTCCGTTTATATGCCTCTCTTCGTTGTTGTTGTGGCGGTCTGAGTCGATAGGTTCTCGTCGACTCCGCGCCTTGTCCAGGGACCATAGAACCTGGTGCAACGAGGGACGGTCTATCCATTGGTGTTGAGCTGCACATATGCAGCGTACGATTTGTTAGAAGGGCAACGCTGATTCAAATATCGTGCATTAGGATCTGGAAGGAAAAGTACGACCCCCCGGGCGAGAGCAGCCGCAAGTAGTGCATCGGCAACCATGTGCTACTGCAACCGAGAGGTGCATCTCTGCAATGTATACGCTTTGTAAGTTGTCAAGATACAAGGGGGCGACAGCTCTCTATGGGCTGATGGCGCGGCTTCGGGTTGCCGCGGGATGATCAGACATTGTGTACAGCGCATTGGATATGTCTGATTCCTGAGTTATCTGCGTTTATAGATACACATTATCGGTCAAACACAGCCGGGCAAACGAGGCTGGAAGCTTGTGTGCGTTTGTGCATCGGCAATTTCTATTCTTAAGTATATAGATATATCACAGGGCGTATGGCTTTGTGTCCGGTTGTACATATCGCAACACACTGTCACATATGTGCTTGTGGGAGGTTGCTTGATATCGATAGTCTTCACCTACCATAGCAGACTCATCTCTTCACGATTCACACAACGACTCTTGTTTTCTCTTTTCTCACTTTCGGACACTCTCGTGACATGGGCCTGAGTAATTCATAAGGCGGCTACCATTGATGCCCAACCTCACCTCTCATATTCTATTGGATCCTCTAGTAATGCGGCCAGTCAACGCGGCCTGGTCAGGGCCCGCATGATGATGACGAACCTATAGCACACTCGGCTATACCCAGAGCGAGCAAAAATGAAGTCATGTACGTACATATTGGTCCAATATTATGTTAACGTTGCCAACAGTTCAGAGAAGTTTCAGTTAACGGCGTGATGGGCCTAAAAGAATGCGTCTATGGGCATGCAAAACTACCTTACATATCGTATATCCTGCTGTAGTGGATCCAAGTGAGTCTGTGATACCAAAAAGCACCGAGAAAGGTACAGAATACACTGCGTCTATGCTCCCAGCTGCCGACAGCTTCAGCTCAACGCTCTGCAGTACCCTGTAATGCAATGTATAATAGCCACAGCACGATGCAAGGCCAAGGATTCCCCGTACTTTAAAGAGCACGCACGACAAGCCATAGTGGCGCAAGTCTGAGGATGATATCCGTACGATCTAGAATTGTATAGGCCATCGACATCAATACTACACTCAATAATTGCCTGAGGTACCTATCCCAACCCCCAAATACTAGCTTATACCTCTCCGCATCCCGTGCCGTCCCAGCGCCGCGCATTGGCAAGACATTGTCTTAGACAAACCACCATCTCAACCTGACGTCCACCATCCACATTTCCAGCCTATTATCGATCGGTCTGGCACATGTCTCACATTTTCTTTCTCTGCCTCTCCTAATCCTGGTTTCAGAAAATAGCACCCGCCCTGCTTTCCTCTTTGGGACATGGTCAGTTCAAACTGTAACTAACAATGTCAGCCTAAGCCTGAGCCTGAGCCTGGCGGTACCGACTGTGATGTAAATTCAATTGACGGTCTGAGTTAAGGGTAAATAAAGATTAGGCAAAGAAAGTCAAGTTTTATACTGAGGCGGCCTAAGACTTTCTGTCATCTAGTCCAAAGCTGCTATTTCCTATGGTTCCCCGAGGCCTGGGTACATGCATGATATGGCATAGATGCTCAAGGAACGGCATCAACACCAAGGAAAACACCGCCATCACCGTCAGAGGCAACCATATGTTATGACAAGAGAAATGTTCTTTGTTCAATGCTCGCTGCGTAAATACTAATCTCATATCATTCATTCCATAAAATATCGTACAACTAGCCAGACCACCTGGGACTGGAGGTTGCTTCAAAGAATCGAATTAAACACAAAACAAACAAATAAATGGATCATCGACGCGCTCGTTTCGTCGTCATCATTGACCATTTCAGTCATTGTCGTCTTTCGACGTATGCCAATTTCCATCTCAATCCACCAAAATCCGTTTCCTTTCCTGTCTCCCCATGCCCCGTGATAATATCCAGACTCGTATGGACTGGGCTCCATCGTAGAGTCTGTATGCCTCGCTTCTTCTGGCTACTGTTTCGCCACTGCGTGCAATTCCCCATCTCACAGTCATACCCGCTTCCACCATCAGCCCAAAGAATAAAGGTATCCAATTTCGAGACAGGAAATCCAAATTCAAGCCAGAAAATTCACTCAAAACAAATCAATGCACGCTCGCTTGTTCGATCCACAAGAAATCAAAAACGACCCCAAGATAGGAAATTCGCAAGAAACGACAAATCGAAGACAAGAAACCGTCCGTTTGGGTGCGTGAGCAACATGTCTGAAGCGCGCGAGAGCGACGTCGAGTATATGGCAGCTCATCCCCGTAAAGAGGAAGAAAAAAAGCCGACTTGAAGGAAAAAAGTTGGTAAATAGGAAAAGTAGTACAAAGGAAAACAGCTTAGTCAAGCCGTGGGTGCCAGGCAGGCAGGCGTGTGGTATTCGTCATCGTGACAATTTTTAGTCTCTGATTCATGTCTTCATTCATGTCCTTAGTTCGTTGCATTGCTGCTCATTCTGTGCGTTGTTGCACTCTGACACCATTTTCGCGAAGTTGCGCACAACCTCATTGGGGACTTGGTCCCAGAGAAGGGAGCGCGTGTATACTTCGGCTACACCGTTTTGTTTGTCTGTTGTTCGCATCGATGCGAGTGCATCGGCAAGGTTTCTGCGACCTTGGCTGGGCGACGACCTCTCAGGGGCATTGTGGAGGAAGTCTTGTGAGTTGACATTGTTGTACTGGGCAGCCGACAGCGAGAAGATTTGCTCGTTGGTCTGCTCCTGTGTTGGCTGAGTCAAGGCGTCGCCGAGCTCGGCAAGCATCGAAGGCGCAACACCATCCATCACAATGTCGTTCATATGAATAGCGCTACCCCAGTTGGCAGCACCGGAAGGCTGAGGGGCAGCCTGAAGGCTAGTCGAGTGGGAGTTGACACCAGCATCCTTGAGAACGTTGTCCAAAAGAGTGGCTGAGGCAGCCCTGACGTCCTCGGAGACGCGAGGGATCGATGGGGTAGAGCGGCTCGAGAGAACGAAAGCACCAACGAGGAAGAGCATGAAGAGAAGACCGCCTTGGGCAGGCTTGTCGCTCTCGGCAAAGGGGTTGGTTTCGTTCTTCTTGGTAGGAACAATAGACATCTCCTGCTTGACCTCAGGCTCGACAGGGTAATCGTGAAGGAAGTTGGATGCATCCCATGCGCCAGGCATGCCCATGCCGTCCATGTCGTCGAAACCAGAGGAGAATCCGTTGTCGGCAGTCGCGGGAACGGCGCTCTCGAGTCGCTGAACATGTTCGGTAAGGACGCCAACCTTCTTTCTCAGCTCACCAGTCTCGATGGTGTGGGTGCGGATCATCTCCTCCTTCTCGAGGTTGAGGTTCTCGATATAGTTGGTGTATGACTGCTTCTCGAGAAGTACCTGCTCAAGCTTGGAGCGAAGCTCATTCATCTCATCCTCCATGTCAGTGATGAGGGCAGTGTAATGCTTCTTCTCATCCTCCAGACGCTCAGTGTGCTGCTTCTTGCGCTGTCTTGAGTCAAGGCTAATGATAGTCAGTATCATGTCATGGAAATTGTGAATGCTTATTTAGTGGGGCAGGACTTACGCAGCTTGTCGGTTGCGGAGGAGTCGCTTCTGTTGCTTGAGTTCCTTGATCTCTTGTTCGTCAGTAGACTGAGAAATAAGATGGTCGATGTTGCTAAGATTTCGTTCCGCTGGAATATCAAAGCGAGCATTCTTCTTTCTGATGCCATCACCTCGGCGCATCTCGTTGTGTGAGCGGAGACCGGGGCTGCTAGGGCGCATCTTATTCTTGTTGATGGGCTGCTGAGGGGTCATCCACTCTTTCTGGGGAGAAGTGGGGATGGACTGGTTGCCGGCATGGAGCGACGAGAACATGTTTCCAGGGTTGGAAAACGGTGTTGGGCCGGCCATGGGTCGCTGGAAGAGAGGAATATTGGTGTCATACTCGGCAGAGACGCCGTCAAAGGGATGCAGAGGAGTGCAAGCGCCAGAGTTGTTTCCGAGAGCCCAGTTGGTAGCGGAAGCGAAGGCGTTGTGCTGTGTTTGGTCCATACGCATGAAAGGGTTGTTGCTGTGCTGGTCGAAGAAAGGGTTGTTTGAGGGAACAGACTGCATGTCGACTGACTGCCAATCCTCTGTCTTTGGTGAGAAGAGGGCAGAGCCGACGGCAAAGGACTCTCGACGACTGTCAGCCATGGGAGGTGATAGTTCTAAGCCGGAATCGATTGTGTTGTGTTCGAGAATGCTATCGTCTAGTACACTGTTGTCTTCGTCTTCGAAGTACTTCTGTGCGTGTTGTGTATCCACGGTTAGAGAAGCTGGACGGTAAAATGGTTGTTGCATTTGAAATGTTGAAGTCATTTTGGGGTAGTGTGATGAGTGAGTGAGTTGAGTGGGTGAGTGAGCGATGCTGTGGGTATAAGAAGAAGAGGATGGGTGGGGATGTTCAAAAGAAGAAACAATGGAAGCAAGGCTGGAAAGGGAAGGGAGAATATGATATGCCAAGAAGGGAAGGGCACAGGGAATCTGAAGATGAAAAACCCAAATTCAAAGATCAAGAATCAATATCAAGGTGAGGTAGAGCACACAGAGGCACAAGGAGGAAGCGAAGAGAGGTTGGGTTTTGTGGGAGGGGCGCGGCAAATAATAAAGCAAAGCAAAGCAACCTTGGGCCAGTCCAGGATAAGGTATCATCATTTTTTCCCTTGCGCGCGGGAGACACTCAAACAATGTTTGGTGGGCAGCAGCCAGCAGCGGTGAAGGGCGAAACGGGTACGGGTGTGTATTTTTGGCCTGCCAAGTTTTCACTCAGCAGCTACCGGCTCCTGCCTGCTCACTTGAGGTCGAGGGAAAGACAAGGGTAGGTACGGCAGGGGGCGTGTAAGGTGAAGAAAGTGGGCAATGCTTCTGGGGTGGGGTCAAGTGCCATGACCATGGCCAAAGACTGAAGGCCAGGCCAAAAGGTAGGTACAGAGGATGTGACTCAATGCTCGGTGCAAGATCGGGGGACATGGCTCGTACCTCTCGAGTATCCTGGAAATGAGAATGGGAATGAAAATGGGCTCAGATGATCTTGTCTTATCTTTGCTTGCTTGCCTGCACAGCAAAAGCCAAAGACGCGAGGATTTCTAGGTCTCGCCGTAATCAGAGTAGACTCTAACACGTTCAATCCTTCGTATTCAGACTCAAAAAAAGAATCATCGAATCCTTTTTTAGATATGAAGGCGGTAAAACTCAAAAAATGGATCGTGGTGAAGAGGCAAGCGGTTGGTGAGGGATGGAATAATAGCGGGCGGGAGGCCGGAAACTTGAGCGGCCACAACGGGAAGGGACGGGAGAGGCACTAAGCGTAACGACTGATATTCACTGAAGACAGCCAACAACAACGGCCAGCCCAGAACTAGAAGCGCGCGACTGCAGTGCAGTGCAGCAGCTCCAGCCTAACGCGGCGCGACGGACAATGACCAAATAAAGAGCACCACTTACAATAACAGTGACAGTAAGAAACTGGATGTTCTGTGGGATGGTGTGAGCTAGGCCTTTGGTGGTGCTGATGATGCCTAGGGTTGGTGTTTTTTTCCTTGGTGTCGCTTCTCGAGGTGAGACAGATGATGGATGTGTAGACCGTGCGTGCAGTACCGATTTATATGGTACGTGACATATGCAGTTCAGATCTTGTCAAGTCTCCAGCTCAAAGTAAGATGGGATGGTTGATGGGAAGCAAAGGCAATATATGATTGTTGAAAACAGACTGCTACTTTGGGATCAAGGCGAGGAATATCTGCGATTATGTACTCACATGAGGCAAGCAGCCGGCAATTGTATCTGTGGAGATGTTGGACAACGACGACGGTTCTTACTTAGACTTGATGGCATACATGGCAGGCATAGACAGGTCGGGATTCGCAGGGGACCTCTTAGACGGAACATCACCCTTGAGGATGGACATGCACTGGACGTGACCCACCAGAGGCCAGGCCATGGATTGGGTCGTCGTCTTTCTCGGTATGGGAAGACATGTCCGGTTCAATGAGAGTTTCAAGAACAATGGCTACATAGATTCCATAAGCGCTTTACTAAGGGTGTGACTACAGTGACAGGCAAGGCGAACAAAGGTAAATGAGAATGGGAAAGTCTATGGGTAAACGGGCAAATGAACCAGTCTCAGCAGTTTAGTCGTCTATGAGGTATCCAACGTGATATGGGAATAAGGGCTCAGCGTAGTAGATCTATGTGGGTGGGGAGGCGTAAGTCAGGTTTGGGGGGCCTCAATCGGCTAGGCAAACTTGGGGTCCAACCAGGCTGAGGATAGCATCAAGACGATACGAGACGAGAGAAGAGAAGAGCCAAACGGAACAGACTGGTGATTATCCTCTCTTCATCGGCCATATTCCACAGCCAGAACCAAAGCTAACATCGCCGACATAGGCAGTCAGTCATAATAGCGGTGATGAGTATCGCTGCGCCGAGACAAATCTGTAACAACGACTCCATAGCAATTATCGTTGCGGTGGAAACCATCGATACGTAACAGTCGTTCAATGGACCGGAAGGATGAGGGCAGCACTCCGCAAAGCGAGGCATAACGAGATTGTGGTTGTGGTTGTGGCAGCTACACCATGACGGTAATCAGATCCTGATCCCCAGATGTTAAACCGAGCTGCCGTTTCCAAGACAGATCAAGGTTAGTCAACACACCAAGCAGGGGGATATTCCTCATGTGTCATCCGAGCTCGGCCCAAGAGGAGGATTATCATGGTCGTCATTCGTCCCTTCTTGTCAGCCATGGATCCCGTGTGAACATCTAGCTACGGCGTATGCTCATGTTAGCTTCAGATATGGGCCGTCGTCACTTGACCGCTGCTCTATCCTGTAACACATCGTACAGCAGCCATCATGTCCTATTCCCCCTTAGGCCGCGATCGATTCATGTCAGAGGCGGTGCTCTCGAGTGATGAGGCCATCATCCAGGGCTTTGCTATGTTTGGACTCTGTGATATTCTTGTTGCTTTAGTTAATGCCTGTATTGGAAACTTGCCCACCCTGCCACTATCCTGGTAACCCCACGCTTGCGAGAGCCAGTCGCTTCATCTGAGTGGTGTCATGGCTGAAGGCTGACTACGAGCTTGCAAGGGTCCAAGAAGCATGGGAGAGACATTTTGCTGCCGGCGCGACAAGAGCAGCAATAAGCAGCCAAAGAACATGAGAACATGTTATAGAATCGCCCAGGGACAAGAAGGGAAAAAACCAATGGACATTATGCCTGGGGAGCTTCACAACAGCGGCACTAATCCTGGTAGATTGGCGGATCTAACGACGGGAAGCCATGTGTTAAACTTGATACTCCCCAGGTTAGGGAGATATCGGCACCTCTAGCAAGGGGTCATCTTGATGAGACCGAGACGGTAAGATGCTATTACTCGGGCAGACTCGCGATATCATCACGTCCAAGGCAATTAGCAACTTCAATATCCAAGCTCGACTCGACATGAAATTTCATTGATTAGGTCTAGCCTCGGGCGCTGCTGGGCCGGCCCGGCCACCTTAGCTTGCTCTGGCTGTGGCTACAAGAGCTCAGCGACCTAACATTGGAAAATTCCAAGACGTTGGGCACCAAAAAAACGGACGCTAAATCTCAGAGCTTGGGGCCTGGGGCTTTAACTCTGCATCAGCCGCGAGTCGCTAACACCAATGGCACGCTTCCTATTGCACAGTCTGGATGCGCCGTGGGGAAAGAGCGCGTCCGAGTATGTACGTACATTCCCAAGTACCGATGGCTGATGGAGCCTGGGCCTGATGCCCTTGCCATCTTCAGCGAATAACTCGCCCAGTTCTTCAATTTACACGGCAAAGTCAACAAAGACGAAACGCGAGAACCGCGCTCCAACACCGCGTTTTCTAGAGCTCCATCTTTAGAAGCTGCGGATACGGGTACTTTATTCTTCTATCATTCTAGCGAAAAACCCCGAACACCTTCGGCCCCAGCCATGTCAGAGCACACGCCACGACGCCATGGATTTGCCTCAGAATGGATATCTCGACTGGCTTCATCCTGGCCCGAGTTGTCCACATGTTGAAAATCATCCATCACCAGGGAAATCAGTCCGACTGATCCCCAGACCCCTTACAACATTCCACATGCGGATCTGCGGGACATTCGGTAATACACCTGGGTTTGAAGTTAACCGAGCGGAGCGCAGTATCTACTCTCTGGATAGCGTTCATCCAAGGGATGTATCTTTTGAACAAGCTCAAATAATCGAGATCTTGGGTCCAGTATTGGCCCTAAAGCTATGCTGACTCCTTAGTTACGAAATGGATAGATGCTCCCGGCATATCGATCACGGCACTGGATTGATTTTGGGCATCCTACCTTGAGCAACAAATGTCGTTTGCTGATCAAGGCAGATAACACCACAAACAAAGTCTTCTCCTGCGAGGATATCTTCTGTATCACGCCTGCAGCATCTGGTATCGTCCCATTAACCCACGGAATCTCCAATAGCTCATCAGCCAAGAGATGCTTCCCTTGATCCTACTGGTACTTTGAGGTCTCTGTCACCATAGGTGGCTGGGGAGGACGACTGCAACTACAGCTCCCACACGCTCCCACATGTGCGCATCTGCACGCCCTCTACAACCCTATTTCTAACCACTAGGCTTGTGAGCCTGATATCTTGTATCCACTGTGCTTCATGGTCGCATAATGGGTCGCTCGTGGTGTTTCTCTTTTGAGCAATTTGTTTTGTCGGTGTGTTACGCGTGCGCGTCTTCTCCCTAGTTGAGCAGGAAAAAATAGCAGACACCTTGGTCCTGCGTCCCCTGCTGACTTACTCTTTGACAGATCCTAGATGCTTTAGCGTCACAGCTTTGGTTGGTCTATGGTCCAAACACCGTGAGCTCGGTGTGCAGTCGGATCCATGCCTCTAACTTGAGGACCCTACTTGCGTCGAAGAGAATATCACAAGACTTTAAGACGGATCGCCTACCGGAATTCAATTGCTTATGAGAATGCCAACAATAATTCACGTATTCTTCGAGACATGTCCAACCCTGTCAACGGCATAACAAGATTGGAGTTCATCTTAGCTCGTACCCTCAAGTCTGAACATCTCGCCATGCCTCTCTATCAGTCTGAATTGAGCAAGTGTGCGATTGTTTTTGTCGCTATCATGGACTTTCGGACCATATTCCGGGAGGGTCAGATTGGGTAAACGAGCGGCGCCATCCAGAACTGCCCAATCTATCACGATATCCAATCGTTTGAATAAGGCGAAGAGTCTCTGGTGCTTCATTCGCCAACATGCTGACCTTGCTTGGCCTGCGCCGTCCATGACTGCCTATCCAAGCAACCAGGCTTTCTCTTCGTGCATGCACTTTAACCAATTCTGGTCATCCATAACCCAAGTGGGCTATGCAGTGTCTGCTCATCGACTCGGAACATGACAAACCCAATGTGTGGTCCCCCAGACGTGCGTCTCGGCCATCCCAAGAGCCTCATCACTCTTCAAGGCAGACAGGATCAATGAGACAGGGTCTTTCGTGACTCTGAATGGCTTTCCCATCACAGCACTAAGGAAATTACTTACCAATTCCGACATGAATCCGATATGAAGGACGCCCAAAGTCGTTGCCCAACTATACTAACATGTCCATTGGTGAACGTCAGATACCGCTATTATGACTCGATGGAAGGACTGCGATGTTCGGACATATGTTCTGGCCCCCACGATAACTCAAGGATTCAGCAATCAGTTCCAGATAGCACATGCCATTAAGCTCCCTGGCTCCTCCTGGTCTAACGCTGTAAGATTGATTCAACCGTTGTTCATACAGTGTACCTGAATGCCACATGCCAAAGTCGAGACACTCTTCACACTTGGATATCTGCCATGACGCAGCCTCTAAGTCATCTTGGTCAAAATGTAGCTCAAACTGGTATGGATTCCTTATCCTTGATCTCAGGTAGTCCCTGATCTCTTCTCACTTGGACGTGAGGATCTTGTTGTATGGAGCTCACCATGCTAGGAGTTACCATGTTGCGCTCCTTTACTATACATCAGAGTATCTTAAGCTCTCAGAAATAATCGGGTCTCACATTTACACTAGAACATGCGACAGAAAAGATTGCGTACTAATTAGCCAGCAAGCTGCTTTCGCTCTCATGTCATCGTTGAGGCAAATCGTGCCTCCCGAACATGCGGTCTAGGAACCCCTGTCCAAGTTTGGGTCCGCGCTCTCATTATGAGTGAAAAGAGTTTTTCAGCATGACGATCCACCCGGCTGGAAATTGTTA
The DNA here is from genome assembly GCA_013396295.1 of Fusarium heterosporum. Classification (NCBI taxonomy): domain Eukaryota; kingdom Fungi; phylum Ascomycota; class Sordariomycetes; order Hypocreales; family Nectriaceae; genus Fusarium; species Fusarium heterosporum. The sequence goes on from JAAGWQ010000290.1 coordinate 57,514, forward strand.
TTTCCAAGCCAGCCTCAATGAATGTCTTGGAAATTCGCAAGGCTGTGGCTGGGATTTCGTCCCAGACAGATTAATCATGATACGTCCGATTCCAAGTCTATTATTCCCACCTCTTGTACCACATCTAAGACCATTTTGAATGACTAGTGTCATGAAACACTTCGCATTACCAGCATGACATAGGACGAAATAAGAGCTGGCACATGCGACATTCTAGGATGAAGATTCACCGATGCCACAAAACCTTGGTCACCTGGAAATATCGCCGTGGGACAGGCATGTCGTAGCCGAAGATCTGCAATGACGCTCACAACATCTTCAAACAAGAAAACATGATCTATCCTTCTGGAGGACGAAACACACCAAGATGTCTTCATATGGACTAGTCTTGTCTTACAAGTGCAATTAAGATCTCAAACAAGCGTGTTTTGCGAAGCTGAGGCATCCTACGCATCTCGAAAATACCAATTACTTTGAAGTCGAGGCGTTGATACCAACAAATAGCCAGGGATATCTGAAACTTTGCTTTTTAAACATGGTAGCGTGCATAAGCCGAGTTCGTAAAACAGCAGTGCATGATATCATCCGCATGCTGTTTTAGATCAAGTTACACCTGCAAAATAGTAGTTGTCTTGATTATTTTTAACCTACCATTTTGCGGATTGGTCAGCACAATATTAATAGGCTATTTATCATCTGATAGAAATTCATCGCCGGCGACATTTCCTTGCTCAACATAGTCAGCATCACCTCGGTCAGCCTGAGGATATAATCAAGGTGTTATACCCTTCGTATCATCGAGCTCCTCGGTGTGGCTGAAAACCCCAGTGATATCCATCTGAAAGGTCGACTGATCATGACATATTCATGTTAAGGCTTGACAATGTTTCCGGTTTCTAATCATGACGGCGATCATTGATAAACGACCAGCTCTCCTTGTCGTCACTCTTGCAAGAAAGTCTGGCGGTGTGTATGCTTTGCCACATCTCAAGGTCCCGGATGGCGGGACAGCAACCTGCTAGCCATTCAACCTTACACCTGGATGTGTTTCTGAAACGAGCGGCTTCAAGCTGAAGGCTGGGCCGACGTTTCTTGGGTTAGATGACCGGGGGCACCCAGTCATGACGGGATGAAACGGATGACAGCTCCGATATTGAAACAAAGCCTCGTCCATCAAGATCTCTCTCACTTTGATGTCAGTCTGACAAGCGTAGTTCCGAGACGGCGACAGATCGTACAGGAAGTTCCGGGCGAACGGCATATGGTTCCATCATTGATAGGCGGTTCGTCACCAGTATCCTAGGTGTAGTATCGGCTTTCGCTACGATTTCAGCCTCTCAAACTTCGTGGCGTAAAAGAGTCGGTCGCTCAAGATCGGATGTCAACAATATGATGGAGGTATAGGGTCAGTGTGACTTGGGCGATGGTTACTCGAGAGCTTTGCTTTTGATGTACGAGGCACAAAATACAGCGACATAACGGCATCACGAACTCAATGGCAGTGTAGAATAATCCAACAATGAAACTCAACAAAAGCGGTTGTTCACATTCGGTCAATCTTCCGAAGGAGAGATCCGGCATAATCAACCCAGACCGGGACGGCATAATGCTGCAGACAAGGTTACACCGGTTACCAGTACCTTAGGCACATATCACTCACGATTTTGCGTTCTACAGCCGCTTCTGTCAAGCTCTTCTGAAGTGTTCGACACCATGGACTCGGTTTTAGACACGGCCAAATCAACATGATACAGTATCGCCTTGTCCACCGTCGCTGACGATGCCTCTTGATCGTACACCATCTGAGATCATGTTTCTCTATCGCCATGCATATCCGAGGTTATGCCCAGTACGTTCCTGTGGCCCTCTTACTAGATCTTCTGTGTATTAGTCCCCTAAAACCCCGTACTCAGACTCGTCTTGTACTCTCACAACAGTCTACTTGCAGATCTTACAACGCAGTTATTGTCTCCCAGTCACACAGGAATGAGAAGCTCGCCACTCTTAACAAATCTGCTTCGGTAGATGCTCCTCAAACAACAAAAGCGATGCCACGTCGTGTTCCATGAGTCCAAATGTCAAAACATGCACGTAACTCATCCAGTATATCGCTGAGCGCAACTCCTTTGCCGTGGACTTGGGAGAGTGCAGATATAACACAAGATGAGGGGTGCTTATCCTCGCAGCACGGTTTTCGTGTGCATATGTTCGTTTTCGTTTCGGAACTTGAGGTGAAACTTGATCAGAGGTATAGAAAGGGCGTGGGACCAGTTCTTCGGCTTTTCGTTCGAAAAAATGATACTCGATTCTTGACCGAGTCGTTCTTACAATGAAGCTGACCAACTTCCCTGCCCTTGTCCCTGCTTTTACAGCGCAAGTATGTTGACTGATTAGTTTGTTGTATTTTTTATACCCTTTTCCGGCTTCACAATAGCTCTGTTCTAGAGATACTCAATCATAGAGCATCACTACATACATATAGTGGTCTCGTAGCTAGTCTATTTGATTACTACTGACACTTTCCGACAGATCCCAATCAATGATCCCCTAATCATTAGTTCCAGCCTTCTCAATATTCCATTCATCGCCAACGCTGGCACACTCGTTTCTGAGCCTGGCTACGAGCCTCCTCTCGAGGCAACATTTATTCACGGCAGCGATTTTATACGGCGTGACCCAGATGGTCAATGGGTCAAGCTTGACGTTACAAGCGTTGCTCGCGATGCGTCAGGCGCCATGCTGCGTTTTAGCTACAATGGTGTCGTGGACATGGAGGGAGACGAAGGGAAGGTAATCAGGGGTGATGCGAACGCTACAACAACGGGATTTGGAAATGCTTGTGAGTCGTGTTCTCCTGTGGGAACTGAAATCGTTTTATTTCACCATATTACTTGGTATATATTGAGGTGGTTTTGCAATAACCGCGAATTGGACTGACGAGACTACCTAGTTATACAGATTAGATTCGAGACTGATGCGCCCGGTCTGAGACTCTTGCAGGACAAGCTCTATGTCGGCTCGGGCAGATTCATCATTGAGGAAGACCGTCCTGTTATTGTGGAATACAAGATTAGCGAGGTAAGTGCTCAATGCAAGAAAACAGTGTCAGGTTGAAGTTTCGGTCAAATGAGATAGTGATTGGCCTGGTTGTTGATCTATGTTGTATGAACAGAGGTTGATGACATGAATGGGGGATAACATCAAACGGGTCTTTGTGTTATACGGTTCAATTTTTGAAATCTGTTCGTGTTCGAGGAACTAGAAACAAGCCTCACTTTCATACAAAAACCGCAAGGTCAACACTCGTGTGTATGCCCTCGGTTCTTAATCTTCCCCATTGCAATCGACCGCTCTAAGAAGCACCGTGGTCGAGGCCCCGAAACTCCTGTCTGCAGTTCTTTGTTACCGCAGAAATATGCTTAGCCGTGTCTCCTTCGCTCATTGTCTGGCTACTCAATTCTTCGATGCCAAACTCAATAAATGCCTTCCAGATTGTATACATTTGAATTCATCCATCCACTGGGCGGATACACTGTCTTCTCCGCCTCTTGTGTCACGCTACACGTCTTAGCCACATCGGCATCTATTCGCGCTTATTGAGGGACAGTGGAGAGCTGCAGAAGTCGTTCGCCGGCTCGAATGTTAGCATACTCGTATGCCTTGGACTCGGGAGGGAAGGTTCCATTGGCGGCCCAGAGGTCAATCAAGGGCTGCATGGGCTCCAGCTCAGCGGGCTTGAGCATGTCTAGGGCGGTAGCAGTCAGGATGAAGTGTGAGAAGCAACTGTTGAGCTGCTTCTCGAGGTTGAGGTGGTAGAATGGCTCAGAGAAGTGGGCCCAGTAAAGATGAGCGTAGACCCGGAACATTTGTCGGAAGATCATCTGACAGATATCGACGAACTTATCGGGGAAGCCTGAGCGCTTCCCGATATACTCGGGCTCACCAGGGTTGGAAAGCTGGGACAAAGGTGTGGTGGTGATGGAGGGGTTGTGAGCGTAAGAGACACCAGAGGCGTCAGTTGGAAAGATGTTAGTATCGTCAATCTTTCCAGAGATCCATCGCTGCATAAGAGTCATATACTCGTAGGCAGGGAGCTCAACAGGCTCTCTGTTACGGTTGAGCCAGGTAAATGAGTGGTTGCTGAGGGGGGTCAGTACAAGTATAGGTTGCTGAGGGTGAGAGTCACTTACGCTCCAGCCGACATGCGTGGGCAGCTGGTCGAGTTGCAGACGGATGTACCATCATCCTCCTTCTCATGAATAACGCGAACAAAGTTCCACAGGTTGCGGTAATGCTCAACGACTAAACATTGTTAGCATCGCAAGAACTCGTACTTGTTATGAGGGCCATCCATTACCTTGATGAGCAATCCACTCGCCTTGCTCGACAGTCTTGGGTCGAGCACTCAGGGTCATGAAGTTACCCTTGACAATGTGCTTCGCATACTGGGCGTTCAGCCACAGAGGGAGAGGTCGAGGAAGATGGTAGGAGTTGATGAGTTCGTCACCGCTCATGACGCCGCTAGAGTCATCCATACCAATGGTCTGAGCAAGAGAAGGAGAATTTGGCAGAGGAGGGACCTTGGGGGCCAAGCTAGCCGAGGATTGGCTGCCTTCCCTGGGCAGCTCCGGAGGGGGAGGCTGACTGGCGGTAGAACCAGTTGGGCTCTTTTGGGGACCAGAAGAAGGCTTGCCTGAGCCTCCTCGGAAGCGGGCGTTACTGAAAGTGATTTGTCAGTCAAGAAGAAAGACGATAAGAACAAGAGAATAGTGTCCAAAAACAAAAGCAAAAAGATGAAGAGAGTAAAAAAGAGAAAGGTTTAATGTAACAACGAACTATGCTTAGATAGGCGCAGCCAGTTGAAACATTGCCAGATCCGCGCATGACAGCTGCAGAAAAGCGCCATGCGTGGCGCCCTTGTAAGGGAAGGGAGAAACCTGTAGGAAGGGGAGATATATGATTCGAGAAGCTATTCATGACATGGGCATAGAGCGGATTTATCATGGCCAGAGCCCGTGAGAGAACAATCATTCCCCGCAAGGAAGTTGCAGAGGCTGATGAAGAATATTTTTGGCCGTAAAGACATGAAGAAGACATGTCTTGGATGTAGTACTAAGGAGCCAGTGCGGACGAGAGTTTGGTAGTGTATGTACATTCAATTCGATGAACCCCTCGAAATCTTTGGGTATTGGCTTGAGGGTCGAACGTAACAAAGATGATGGAATTGAGAGCGTTGCACTTGCAATCTCACTTGCACTCGTACAGAAAAGAAGATGATGGTACTCACATGCCGGAAAAGAGGTTGGACATGGTGAAAAGAAAGGCGGGGTGAAATGGTGAGTGAGAGGCGATAGATAGAGGACTCGGCGAGGGGTTCCCGAGCTGCGGCTGAGGCTGAGTTCAAGGTTGAGGTTGAGTTTTAACGAGTCGTTATTCAGGCTTTCTCTCGATTTCTGCCGTCTTTGCTACCTTCTTTAGCCCTTTGCGAAGCTGTGCGTTGTGTTGTGAGGATCAATATCAGATCCGATATCAGGAGCTGGCGTTGGTTTGAGAAAGGGGGTTTTTGAGGTGTCGGTGTCGAGGCTTGGGCTTGGGCTTTGGCTTTGGCCTGGAATTGAATTTGGGGGTTGAATAGCGGCTAAGTACCCCGTAACTTTGGGAAGAGCGCCACACGCTAGCGCATCTTGCTTGCTGCTCTGCCTACGACTGGCCCAACACTCGCATGTCACCTGAAGCGTGTGGCGCACCATACCTGTTTCAGAGTTGTAGAAGACCACTCCTGATCTCTGTTTTTCCCTTCTCCACTGTACTGCAACACTCTACCCAGAAAAGGGGACCACTCTCCATCTCATCTCTCAGCTGTGGCAGTACAGGATTTGTGCTGTGCTGTGCTGTGCTGTTCTGAAAAACTGTGGCTGTAGAAAGAATAACGTGGCGGTGTGGCTGGTGCTCCTCCAACCTCAGGCCTAGAAGCAGCTGAACGGGTCCCTGGGCCTAGAAAGTCCAAGCCTCGCGACTGAACTGCAAACATACTCTCTTGACTTTGCGCGCCGGTGTCAACCCTCTCTTTCACACTTAACTCTCGATTTTTCCCACCTACTCTCTCCTGCCGCACACGAGCCTCACAATGTCCGACTCAGAAGACCCAATTGATCAAATTAGTGAAGGGGGTGATGACCTCTTTGGTGATGATGGCGACGATGATATTGTACCCACCAAGGAGCCTGTCCATGAGGACGATGAGCTTGCCTCAGACCCAGAAGGAGACAGCTACGCGCGATATCGTGATCGCGATGACGATGATGATCAGGCCCAAATTCAGACTAAAGATCGAGTTGTTCTTAACATCAAAACTTATCGACATCGAATCCCCAAGCCTAAGGACGGCGCGGTATGTCTTTTTGTTCTTGCTTCGCGCATCACGCGAGGCGCTAACTCTGGCTATTTAGTTGCGCGTCCTCCGCATCCCCAAGTTTTTGAAGATAATGCCTCAAGAATACAACCCCGATACCTATGAACCTACCGAATTCGACCTGGAGAATGCCAAATCCGAGCACCCCAAACACGTCGCTCGAGTCCGAAGAGACCACAGTACAGACGAACTCAAGAGTAACACCAACGTCTTTCACTGGAGTGATGGATCGGTGACAATTTCTGTTGGTGGGGAGCATTACGAAGTTTCAAGAAAGGAGCTTGCGCCGCAGTCAGACAAGCCTTACAACGAAGCTCGCGATGGCCACTACTACGCTGCCGCCGCCGAGTTGCACAGTAACATCCTCATGACGGTTGGACATATCACAGAGCAGTACAACGTTAAGCCCAACAAGACTGTCGGAGACGATGCGCTATCTCTCCTTGCCGAGCAAATTGCAAGCGCCAGCAAGCCTGCCAATGCAACGGACATGATCATCAAGACTACTCGCGATCCGGAACTTCAGAAGAGACAGGCTGAATTGGCCGAAAAGGAGAGAATGAAGGCTCAGAGACGACGCGAGAATGCTGCTGCCAAGATGGATGGCGGCTATGGCCGATCTGCTCGTGGAGGCTTGTCTATTGGGGATCTTGAAGGCGGGCGACGAGGCGCGGCAGGCTCTCGCAAGCGCGGCGCACCCGGTACTGGCAAGCCCAGAAGAAGACGAGACGAGGAGTCGGATGAGGAGCTCGAGGATGCTGTGGGCCGACACGAAGGCTACTCTCTTGATGATGGCTTCATTGTGAATAGCGACGACGAAGCAGAGGAGAGCGAGGTGGAGGATGACGATGAAGAAGAGCTTCTCGACGACGAAGATGAGAAACCCCGTTCTAAACGGCAGAGGACAAGGGACCGCAGCGAAGATGAGGGTAGCGACGTGGGAGTGGCAGGGAGAGCCCGCCGAAGGAATGTCATTGACGATGACGACGATTAGAATGGAAGTTTTTTGGAATTTGGGGGAAAGGCAACAAAGAGGGTGGTTGCATAACCAGCAAGCGAAGTTATTGCTGTATAATATGGTGTTCTTTTAAAATATCAATCTGGCCTATAAGAGCAGACGATCGTACCTGAATAGTCCAGTCTAATGGCTTTTATCTAACTCAAACCCCATCGTAGCCGGTACGGTGCGAAACTATAACGTTATGCTTCAGCTTCTGCGCTTGCAGATATAAAAGCAAGATAATGAGCATGATCATTCACCCAAAGCTTGTACTCAGCCTTCCTTGACTATATCCGTTATATAACATGTGAGAGTGTGGCTCAATCTCCGGGAGTCCAATGTTCCATGTCTGAAAACCGGTGATCTCATTGGCAATCACATGCCGATTTAGCGCAAAGCGTCGCTACTGTACCTATCCCTACCTTACTTGGTTGAACACCTACGAGGAGCTCTACAAGACTCAACAACACCAATCTACCTTATATATCCTATCGAGTAACCTCTTATCTTTTCGTCATAGAACCTAAACGCCTAAACCCAACCTCTCCCGTTGGATCTGTATGGAGTATTAGATCCAAGGTTCATGGCCTAGTCCGAGGTACATCAGTCGCGTGTGATCACGTCGCAAACACAAAATCGGCCGGCCTCCTGTAAATGGTGCTCGTGCGTGTGCTTGTGTTCGCCCCTCGGAAACGCGATAATGGGGGTGGTAATCACTGTATGGGGTGTCGTTGTGGACGTGGCCGGCTTCTGGCAGAGGGTAAGCCTCTGCTCTTGTCTTTGGATGGCACGCGACGTTGTCGTTTCTAACTATTCCATCACAGAAGCTTAGAACCTGGTGCACGCGCAAGAGCCCTGTTGAGTTGTGGCTGGAACTTCTGAGAACGGCAGAGGCCTTTGAGGACTGGGAAGAAGCCGCGCTGCATCTCGATAACCTCCTCGGTCTTGATCTATGGCACGTCTGCTCATACCATAGTGACAACAAGACAGAGTCCGCTAACACAATCACAGGAGGAATAACCCAGCTTCTAAATACTACGACTGGAGACTTATTGCGGAACGTCTGGACTCTCTTGCGAGCGCACGGGAAGATGCCAACTTTCAGCAGCTTGTCAACCTATTGAGATCCGGTCTTGTTCGAAATCTAGGAAACATCACATCACCCAAGCTCTACAACCGATCCTTTGCTGGAACCAAGTATCTCATAGAAGAGTACATAACGCAGATTGCCGAAGCCGTAGAAGATATTCGCGCCCTTCCTACGACTCCCTCAGCTGTACATGGCGCTGGGCTGTCGTTAACGACACAGATGAAGTTGGACTGTATTCACGATACAAGACAGGCTTTCGGAAGAAGCACCCTCGTCCTCCAGGGTGGTGCCATATTTGGCATGTGTCATTTGGGCGTGGTGAAGGCTCTCTTCTTGCGCGGACTACTTCCGCGTATAATCACCGGTACGGCTACGGGTGCCCTGATCGCAGCTCTGGTCGCAATTCATACCGAAGATGAGCTGCCAGCAGTTTTAAGTGGTGACGGTATCGACCTTTCAGCCTTTTCGCCAAAGAATGGGCATGAGAACGGTGAGCTTTCGACGATTGGAGCTTTCCGGTCAAGATGGGCGACTTTGCTACGGAGAATCAGACGCTTCTCCAAAGAAGGTTACTTCCTTGATGTGACTGTCCTGGAAGAGTGCGTGCGGGCCAACGTGGGTGATCTAACATTCGAGGAGGCATATAACCGAAGCAAACGGGTATTGAATATCACGGTTGCGACGGAAGGTCAAGGAGGAGTACCGACACTACTCAACTACCTCACTGCGCCTAATGTGGTATGTTCAAGATGTCCATGCTGTTCTTGTGACCTGCTAACTTGGGAATAGTTGATTTGGACAGCTGCTGTGGCGTCAAATGCTTCGTCGCCGTCGTTGTATGGCCACCGCAAGACAACAATGCTTTGCAAAGATGCTCATGGTAACATTGTGCCGTGGGCACCGGCCAACACAATCGATTTTCGGCACTGGACTCATACATCATACTCAGATCGAGACTCGCCTTTACGACGCATCGCTGAGCTTTTCAACGTCAACCACTTTATCGTCAGCCAAGCTCGACCATATCTCATCCCTTTTATTCAATCGGACATGCACGGCCCTTCACTGGTAGAGTCCCGAAGCAAGACCACACAGGTATCCGCATTTCTGGTGCGCATGGTAGGGTTGGAAATAAGACACCGCCTCAGCCAACTAGATACTCTGAATCTGCTACCGACTGGTATCCGTCGCTTCCTGGTAGATGAGCAAGTCCCTGCGGCCTCAATGGTCCTCGTTCCAGAAGTGACAGCAGGTGACTTTGTGCGGTTGCTGGAAACGCCTACAAGAGAAACTCTTAACTACTGGGTCCTCAGGGGCGAGAGGAGCGTGTGGCCTGCCGTTGCCGCTCTGAGGATCAGATGTGCCGTGGAGAACGAGCTCGACAGATCTTACCAGGTGGTAAGAAAGCTCAAGGCCCCGGGTCTCCGGCGGAAGGGGAGCATGACGGCCAGCATGGAAGCTGAAAGAAGGGAGCGTAATGGACAGTTTGATTCGATCGGTACGGATGTCAGTGCAAGTTGAGGTTCTGGGACATGGTAGCATATATAAAGATTAGCCTGTTTTTAATTTCTCTTTTTCCCCTTCTATTTTGTTGGTTAAACAGACTTGGGGGAGTGCTTGACGGGTACCTGCTTATGTTTATGACTACCTAGCAAAGATTGCCTCACCCCGTCAGGCACGGTTGTGTTCTATTTCTCTTTCCTCGGGCGGAACGTTGCGAGTGGCAGCTGCTACCGCGACCGTCCTTAACAAGATTACCTTGGCCACCTTACATCATTCGATATTTAGATAAATTTGCAATTCATCTCCGTCATCAACACTAGGTAACTTGTTTCCCACTGCCTACCATGCTTCCCTTTACAGTGTACCGCAATGTGGCGGAAGCTTCTACTCGTGAGACCGGCAATCTTATCATGAAATCCCAAAACCCAGCCAGTTTCAGCTTCATCTGGCTCCATACTCAAGGCGATAATGTGCAGAATTTCTCCAGGAGAATCCGTGTTGGCACAGGAGTTAATCCCAGGTTTTTGATGCCAACTGCTCGTCATGTTTTCCTCCAACAACCTATAGCCTCACTTGGGGGAGGGCACGATTTGTACAGCGTGGAGAGCGCGACTATGCATGCCTCTCTCGGGTATATCGTGGAATGGAAAAAGATGAACAGTGCCTTGATAATTCTCATAGATACTATCGAACAAGAGGCTAGTATCGTGGGGAGGAGAACATCATCGTTGTGGGCTTCGAAAAGGGCTGCGTGATCGCCATGTATTATCTTCTGCAAATGCGTCCTCTGGGTTCTTTCTTTGGGCACTGCAGCTACAGTGACTACATGCCATGTTCTGAAGATATTGGTTTACTCACACGACATGATGATAGCATAGCGATCATCTCTCGTCAAATCAGCCTGCTGTCACGTTCGCTGAAAGAGGCCCAACGTGAACGAGTTGCTACCTTCATGGACTTTATTTTCGGCAATATTGTCAAAAGCCCTCGCAACTTCAGCACATCGGTATTCCTGATGCTCCCATTGGTAGACAAAGAAAAACGAAAGGCCAAGAGTGTCTCACAACCTGCCAGACCCGGGGCTTGGGTCTTTAAGGCTCGATCAGAATCAGGAAGAAAAGATAAGAGTCATTTCCATGCAGTCGCCGCACATCGCCAGTTGCTTGAAATAGGGTTCAAATCTGAGGTACATGGCTGGGAAAGTTCGTGTAAGACGTTTCACGAAAGAGCGGTGGCCATCATGTTATCTTTAATGAAGCAGCGCAATATTGGGAACCTGGTAGATGTTGCACATTTCTATAGATACCGGCAATTAACCAAGGTCAAGAACTCTTCTTACGTCACGGATTCGTATACAGATGACTGGTTTAGTACGGAGCTTTGACGGTGCGTATCCAAGGGGGGTTAAGGAAGCATCTATATTAGAATGACGATTGATATCACAGCTGTGTCATGTCGATTGAACCGTGTCCAATAAGGTTGTCTGGTGTTGGTGAGCTTTAAAGAACGCAAATAAGCATCCGCTGTCTCTTGTCCTATCTTGTCTTGTGATTAGTGGTTGCGAATATAATTGCCTCGTATTATTTGCCAATGCTAAATTTACAATGCAATTTCTATAGGTTGGTGAATGTCTCGATACGTCATTGTCACGACGCCCTGTAAGGCCCAAGGCACGTCTCTCAACGGTCACGAGGCCTGAAAGGTGTCTAGTTTATCTCTCCTTTCCCAAAATAGTTGTCTATCTAACGGGGCGTCGAAAGAAGTGAGGCGATTAGCTTTTGACAGGCAATCGACGGTTGTTGTCCAAAGCCAAAGAGGTTTAGAGCGCGGCTCCGTCTGGAGCAATTGACCAAAGGGTTCATGGCATGTGTCACCGCAAGAAGTGAAGTTGACCCCCGCCGTATCGATTACACAGGGCTGTCTGATCGAGACCGCGGTCGATGATGCATTTTGAAGTAAGGGGAGCCAAGAACATCGGGCAATGGCGTTTGGTGCGATTGGCGAATCGATCATGTTAGTAACGGGCTAATGCGGTGTGTCGTTCGTGGTGTTTTCTTTGGGGTGCTTAGGAATTCATAAATTCTGGCCTCACCCACCCACGTCCTCGGGTTGAGTCCCCCCAGACTCAATCATCACAAATGAAATAAACCACGTAATCAGTTCCAACGTCGAATAGCACGCTCTCGAGCGCTTTGTCTCGGTAGTGAACAAACCACAGCATTGCGTGTTACTGGTCACTATCACAAACTCGAATCTGCTCGCACCTAAAGCAACGTTGTATTACACCATATATATCTTGAAGAATATTCCTGGTCTCCCCTACTAAACTCAACTCCGAGAGATTTTACCAGCTTGATCACCATGGACCTCGCCGATAAGAACGAGAGTAACTCAGATTCCTCCATGTCCCTCACCTCCTCCATCTTTGCTGAACATCGTGACGCTCCTCTCTTCAACTTTTACAGCTTCGATCGGGTCATGGACGGAGAGAATTACGAGCACCCTGCCCCTCCCACCGCAAACATCTCCATGTCGACAATACTCGAAGGCACTGCAGCTATCAGATCATCCTACGTTGAAGATGACGATGTCTCCTTGAACGACTGGACCATCATCAACTCTCCAACCGCCTCCGAAACTACATGCCCCGCTCCGATCTCCGTCTCCGCCCCGTCCATGGCTGACCTCACAGCGTCCGGCATGCTCCGGGCGGAACCCCAGGATACCCGACCTTCCGACTCGGCTGCCAGTCCCGGCTCACACGTGGCGCAGGGCCGTGCTTCTGACAACCTAGAAGACTTGATGTGGATGTCCGTCCAAGATGATGACGATAATGAAGGACTATGCGGCATCGGAGCGTGGGCCGATATTGCGGCCAGTCCTCTTGTCGCCAAGAAGATGCGAATTACTCCGCGACAGTGATAATTTCAACAAAAGTTTTTCGTTTTCCCGTGTCATCTGTTTCAAGACAGGCAGCATCGAGGAATTTGTCTGAAACATGGATGATCCTTGTTGTCTTTTGTCCGGCAGTTGTCCTCATCCATCAACGGGTATAGTATGACTGCCATGCATTTAACGGTTGTGCATTGCAAATACAGCATCATCCCTCTTTCATTTCATATGAAGTTATGTGGGATGATGTATGTAATGTCGATATCTGTCCAGGCCTGTTCAGTTGACACTTTGATGTTTTTGTTATTCTACCTTGTGTTTTGTTTTGTGCTTTGACATTGATTCAAAGAAAGACACGGCCGACACAGCCACAAAGAACAGGAATGTTTGATGTGAAGGGGGGTACGTGCAGTCAGATCATCAAGATGAGATCAGATTCATTCGGTTACAACAGAACGAAAACCCCTTCTTATCTTGATCTACAGACTTATTCATTCTCCATACCGGTGTAACGTAGCACAAGGCCGTTTAAATAACAGGGAAGCGATCGGTATTCATAATCCCAGGGGCATGTTTGCTGCAATATGTCGTGACACACAGCATGTACATGAATACCCATTTCCTTGTCTCACACATGCGCAGCTTGCTACTTCTGCGCGCCCTGGAAACACCCTGTAACGAGGATTTAATTACCGGCGTGCAACGAGTTTCGGGCAAATATTCTGGGGGTGTCGGCTGTGTAAACAATGCGATCGGCTCTATATCGAGAAGTAGCATCCGTTTGAACCAACACTCAACGAACTGGCAGCATGAGAAGAACCATAAAAGTGCGGTAATTCATTATGCCTCACGCACGGGCGCCCGAGAGCCGACAGAATGTAGAGTCCAATATTATGCGTCGTTATAACAAGGAATAACCCCTACCTAAGGTTACATACCCGCGGACCCAGGGGACGATTTGAGCGTTACTGCCGTGGGAAAGTTAGTCTGAAACTGGAATTGGGCCATAGAGCATGGGTTGAGGGTGACAGATCAGACCGGGGACCTGCATATGTGGAGTGCAAGGTCATTTAGAGATCAGTGGAGATGTGGGAAATTAGATTAGAATGGATGAACAGGACGGAAGTCGGTGTGAAGGGAGATGGTTCTATCAATTTGTTTCTTCTCAAATCAAAACATGACATCAGATGAACATCCCAAGTAAACAAGATAGAGGCCGACAAGTTTCATAAAAACATCGGTCAACCATACGCATACACTTCATGTCACATTCCCAGCGGATGTAAGATAGTTGTGAAAAATAGACCGTTTTCTGGTCCAGTAGATTTCTAAATACCTGGCTTTTATCCCTCCCAGATAAGCCAACGCAAGCTCATCCATGGATATAGCCGTGACGCCTTATGGGGTAACCGAAAAGAATAAAGCAAAAGCCATCATTAAAGTAGAATTATACACCCGAAACTTGAGTATCATCAAACCGCGCTTCTTCATCCAGTGAATGCGTGCATTAATATCATGTCCATTCCACAACCAAAAACTTAGTTGAGGTAAACCATGGCCATAACGGCACCGGCAATCAGAGCCAGAGAAGAGGTCATGCGAGCAGCACCGCTCTCAGGGACGCTGGGAACACCAGTGGCACCACCGGCACCGCCAGTCTTGGAGGGAGTAGCGATGGGGGTGACGGTAGCGTTACCGTGGGGAGCGTGGGTGGGAATAATGGGCTTGGCGACAGTGGTGGTAGACTCCTCGACAGTAGTGGCGGGCTTGGTGACGCTGGCGAGAGTGGTGGAAGCAACCGCAGTGGTAGCGGGAGCAGTAGCGGTAGCGGTGGCAGACTTGGTGACGGAAGGAGCAGCATAAGAGCCCTCGATCTCGAACTGGGAGCTGTAGTTAATCTCGCCAGCCTTGTCGGTGATCTTGAAGTTGTAGGTGTCGGTGGGAAGACCAGAGGGGGTGAAAGTGAAAGAGTCACCATCGGCGGAGGCTGTACCATGTTAGATTGAGAATCAATATCGTGGGTGAAGTGAGACATACCAGTCAAGGTCTTGTAGTCCTTGAGGTCACCGGAAGGACCGTTCTGGAGAACGATGGTGCAGCCATCGTCACAGCCAGAGTAGCGGATGGTGTAAGGCGTGCCCTCGGTGAGAGAGAAGTCGGTGTTGAGGAAAGCAGGCTTGGCCAGGGCCACGGAGGCGAAGGCAGCAATGGTAGCGATAGTGTACTTCATTTTGAAGGTTGGTGAGTTTTGTGATTGAAAGAATGACTGGGTATTACTAGCAGTCAAAGTTAGTCAATGTTGGCTCGAGTTATTTCAATAAAGCGCGAATAGTAAAAGGAACTATGAGCAATAGGAGTGATGACGAAGGGTGAGAGTTGATGTAAACATCAGCTCTAAGCAGAGAGTAAAGATTCATGTTGAGTGACTGAATCATCAGCTCGAGATAACACTGGCAGTAAGTGCCAGTGCATATCCTTTCACTGCTCTTGTATACTGCCATTACCCCAAACTCTCTCTTACACCTGCATGCCACTCAAATCCATGAGGAGGACGATAGCGTGTAAAGGTGGAGATGTGAATGTTCGTATAGAAGGAAGGCTAAGGAGGAGGCAGGTGCGTGTCGACTTACAGTATGTAGGGAATAGGCACAACGAAGTAGTGAGTTGACTGAAGAGACGGCGTTGATAGAGAAGAAGGGAAAAGAGGGAGAATGGAGAGATGGAGGGCAGCTTATTATAATGAAGGGAACTCTGAGCTAGTGACAATATGAAGAGCGACAAAGGATGGGTAAAGGGGAATACTCCGTCGTTCAGATACCAATCCAATCCAGTCTAAAATACAACCTAATCCCACGAGACCTCCCACCAGGCTAAGGTACCTGTAACTTACCTACCGACGGGGGCTCCAGGGGGTGTGCCTTTCCATGGATGGCAAGAGGCGTGAGATGAGGTCCATGAGGCGCCTGTGCTCTGTAGTAGCTTCCCACAGACTTCCCCCAGGTTGAACTGAGAAAGTCTGAGGGTCTCTCTCCCTCTCTCCTTCCTCTTCCTCCTTTCCCGGTTCGCCTTCCCGTCACTTTCCAGGTTCCTTCCCACCTGACCATGGTTCATTTCCCACTTTCACTGTCTTACCCCGTTCTCAGTTGACCTACCCTGTCATTAGAACGGCTTGGCCTGATAACATGTTCCTACCTAAACCCTTGCAATTACAGGCTTACAGCCTACAACTTGCTTGGCTTCTTGGCCCCATCTCGCTACATCATTACATTCCATCCACTGGCAGGCGAGCCACGGCCTTCTAATTCCCGAATCAGAACGGACCATGTCAGATCCTTGATGGGGAAATTAGCCATGGGGCCTTAGCGTTCTCTCAGCATGCCAGCGCTATGCTCCTTGTGGTTCGTGCTCCACGGTTTTTGTGGGTGTCATAAGGCCTTGTCTCCAAGGATCTTCCACTTCCCATCTGCAGAACCAACCAGCAGCAACCTCTAGGAGTGCTGTGCCTGACAGCCAGACCGCGCATGAGCCCACCAAGCATAATTTAGCGACCTGCGAACGCGACCCATCACAATTCGACTCTGCCTCTCAGCCCGCTCCGATCATATCGCTGGTCGCTGGCTTGGCCTCTACTATCTGGAGATCTCCTTTTACCAATCTTGATCACCTACCAGGAGACTCTAATCTGGTCTAATCTGGTCATGAGTCAAACGTTGATCTATGCGTATCTCTCTGCTCGCTGTCTTTGCCAATTTGACCCGCAGTCCCGGCCTTATCCAGGGTTTGTCAGCCTTGCCTTAGTCTGGCAAATGGCCACAGCTCATTTTTAACCGCGCCTCCATCTCCGGTGTGTACCAGAAGTAGTGCAGGTCACAGGAGCACCACTTCTTTTCTCGCCGAGATCAGCTACCCTATGTATCGTCCACCCCATTAGCAGCGATAGCCGCCATGACTTTAGGTTACCACTCCGAACAAGCTGTCGTAAGCTCCCGGACCGATGCGATCAGCTAAGCCATGTCTTTATTTTGCTATGTACTGGTCTGAGGTGGAAGTTTGGACATGTCTCGTTGAAAACCTAAAAATGACGGAGTCAAACGGTCGACGGAACAAGACATGATCTTCAGCGTTCTCTGTCAACACAATCCAAGTGAAATCTTTTAACCTCTATCCGTACACCCAATAGCCATAAAGGCCGACAAGAGAAGCAAGGATGGAAGCGATCAAGACCCTTGGCCATAACGGTTGAGGTTGACATCCAGGAAATCTCAAAGCCTGCTATTACTGAATTATTGATTGCTCCAGGCCTCATCGGCGGTCTGGATCCCTGCCGCCATTGGAAGCTTAGTCCCTGGTGCTTTCACCTTGCCTTTTTAGGCACCACTTTAATGACTTTGCCTCCTTGGTCTGTCAATAGTCCATGCAGGCACTTGGGGATAATGTTATGGGTATGACTCCCATTAAGTTTCTTAGAAATATCGATGAGAGGGTGTTCTCGGCATTGCCCCCATTCTCCTATCAAGCCCTCCGTAATGGACCACACCGATTAGAAGTCGCCATCTCAGCGCTTATAGCGCATCATCCGTCGATGCCTTTCTGCCAACATTGCCTCTAATTGAGCATAGTCGCAAATTAGGGTGAATCAGCCCGTTGATAGCGTGCGCCATCGCCTCGTTGCTGTAGCTGAAAGTTGAGCAACATTGAACAGAGACAGCAGAAACAGCAAATACACATGAGTTGACTCTGTTTAGTCTTCCCGGACTTTTTTTCTTCTTCTTTTTTTTTTTTTTCGTTGCACATGTTACAAATAGGTTATCGTATTGTAGGTGCATTCTGATGATTGAGAATATCATCATATCAGGACACACTCAAGTGAAGCGAGAATGCATTCCACAAAACTTGGCGGAGATTCCCAACATGAAGGCAAGTACGCAATGGCATACGTACGACGCATTCTTTTCAGTTTTCAATTGGGCCGGTCCGACGCTGCAACTTGGCTTGTTTGTAATGGTGTCTATAATGTCTGCAGTGTCTACATCAATCAGCCTTCCTCGGGCTGTATTGTATGCCGATACACTTTTTCAACCAGTCCCGTTTCTGGGACGCCAAGTTTATTTGTTGACTTTGTTCTTTGTGGCTTGAACCTGAGGCATGGCTGGGAGGTATTGATTATGATTCCCAGCATGATTGATCCAACAACGTCCTTCTCGTCATGCCTCCGAGGAAAGACTTGAGAAGCACAGGAGGGATGGTAATTGTGCATCGGCAACCAGTCCTAAATCCTAGACGCACTACGCCACCCTACCACTCGAAATGTGCAGGCCACCAGCAGCCGTGGTTCTGCAACCGTTAGCTTTACTGGCCATGGTCATGATGTGTCCTGTGTTTGCTTTCGCCCAACGATCTAGAGAAGCCTAGACACACAGCCTTGTAGTTCGAAACTGGATCGTTCCTTAACCCGTTGTCTCGCCTCTCTCCGCACCATTCACTCTTAGAAACACCGGTCGAGCGATGTGCGGTGTAAGCTGAATCAAAAAGTCAAGGCACGAGGATAACGCATGAAGATCTATCATGTTGTCCAGGATCAAGATCACTTCCTGGCCATACTCTGTGGAAACATCGATTGCAGGTATCACAGTGACCAAAAGAGCAATCAGGCTGGGGTCCCCAACTCCGGCCGGGCAGCGCATTAACACGCGACGCATTCCCCTTCTTCACACAATCTCCCACAATTCCCCACACAATATGCAAACCTGCATTGGCGCTTGGAATGGACCGACGGGAGGACTTCTCCGACTAGACCATTTGGAGTAGCTTGATATAGTCGCAGCCTTGGCTGATACATGCTGTTCCTCGTGCTCACCAGGGCTTTCACCATTGTTATGAAATAATTTCTCTTTCATCTAACTATCTATTACGACAATTTGTTGGGCTCTTCCAGGTACGGTGGTCTAGGTTGAGTGTTCGGTGGGTACTCAATGTGCTAAATATGAGGTCTCTTTCCGGAGAGAGAGTAGAACCATACCGGGTCATATCTCCTCCCACAGGGTAGGATTCAAACTCTCCGGAGATGGGTAACTGTTTTTAGTGCAAAATGCGTTGAGGCTATCGGGTTTTCCACGATCCCGGTTCGGCATCGAAGACTGAAGGAAATGCCTCATTGCAGTGGAACGTCATGAGTGCCGATCCGAGTCCTTTGATTTCACTTTGGGGTGTATGTTGAGGTGATTGACAAACACCTTGTCTGATCCTGAGCGTTCAATATGAAGGCAACAAACTACAGAAAGGCAGTTGTACTACCAGCCTCCCCGGAGTGACATTGACATTGACATTGACAATGACACTGACCTTCACCCCGCGTCTCATCTTAAAACACCCTTTGGTTCGAACATCGTCATCCTTCGTCTCTCGGACCCTCATGCAACGCCAACGAGCCACCCGGCCTCTCGATTACAATTAAGATTTTTAATGCAACAATGATTCGATGAAGAGGTGAAAACTCTACCTAACCACTGTTGTCGTCGTCATGCACACGTTCAAGGACGACTTTGGCCGGTTCGAAGCGCAATCGGAGTGGCTGGTGAACTTTAATTGCTAACTTACAAGATTAAGGTCAAGGCATTGTCCGAAACAAGGATAGGGCCGCTGACCAATATCATTGTCAAAGAAACGCCATCAAGCAACGGCTAAAAACCAACTGCCGAGTCGTCCATCAGTGTCACTGGAATCTGTGCTTGTCGCATCATGAGTCGGTCGAATGTTACAGCACACACATACCTACGGATAGAGGAAGCTCTGTTTCGGGAAAATTGTTGTTCTTTTCAATTAAAAATGTGCTCTGCACCTATTTGGAGGTAGCGAGCTATAGTTATTTTGCCAAGTACGTACATACTCAAAGTGTATCTTTCCAGTCTCTTGCCGAGCATTCATTCAAATCGGCGCTGGATCTGGGCCCTGTCGTCAGTCGGGTTGGAAACCTTATTCCTCTGCTTCCATCCAATGGGCAAGTATCCTTCTCATAACATGTCTGCTTATGCACCATCTCATCCACCCCAGGGAGGTTGTGACACGGTGAACTCCAGAACCAATCTGCAACACAGCCAAACAAAGTCCATTTTGCCCCTTAATGCTCAAGCAGGCGCAAGCTACCCTGAACGACAACGTTCTCAAGGATCGAACCAGGAGGAATGTCGATGGTGCTGCCCTCTGTTGCCACAATGATAACGGTGCCCTTGAGTGTCACACCGCGACCGAGGTTGACAGCACCAGTGATAGTAAGGTGGTCCAGCTCCAACACCTTAGGGATGGAGGGGATTCGCTTCTGGAAGTCTGAGACCTTCTTGAAGTCACCACCAAGCTTGATTAATGGGGCATCACCGAAGCGAGCGGCGCTCATTTGAAGCTGACCGTGCTTCAATGTGTAGAGATCGGACTTGACGAGCATAAGGTCGGAGCAAGTCTTGACAGGCAAGAATCGTCGACGGGGAACATTGACACCGTGGGCGTTGTTGAAATGACGGATGGCAGCACCGACAGCAGTCTCGAGCTGGACGATAGAGATATCGGACTCGCCCTTCTTGTCACCAGGGATGGTCTTGCCGTTGGGGATAATCTCCATCTCAAGCTCATCGTTCTCTACTACACGCTTGATGGCCTTGAGGTTGAGCCACAGGTTGTTAGTGTTGAAGTACTTGAACTTCTTGATTGACTTGAACTCGTTGACATGCTCCTTGGGGACCTGGGCAATTTCAAGCAGACGAACGGAGCCCTCGTAGTCGATGATGGTACCACCCTTGACATCAGCCTTGGTCTTGTTGGTCAACTCCATGATGTACTCGGCGTTGGTCTCCATCATGTGCTGAAGAATACGGAGATCAACGACGGCGCCCAAGTTGTCGACGTTGGACAGGAAAACAATCTCGATACCTCGCTCCAGGAGCTTGTCGAGAATGCCAGAGTTGTACAGAGACTCGAAAACATCACCGTGGCCGGGAGGGTACCACTCGTTGATGGGAGAGTCGTTGTCCTTGGGGACGGGCAGGAGAGAATCCTTGTAGACTCTGGGGTATCGGGACTGGTTGAAGGTGAGGATGTCGACGTTGTGGCCCTCGTACTTCTTGATGATAGCAGCGGTGTCGTCATTTGTGTTGAAAGAGTTCATAAGGATGAATGGAACGTTGACGTCGTATGTGCGGTTGAGGTACTCGATCTGTCGCACGGAAAGGTCGAGGAAGGACATGCCATCACGGACCTCAATGACGGACTTGGGGCCAACGCAACCCATGGAGGTTCCCAGACCACCGTTGAGCTTGAGAACAGCCAGCTTGTTGAGGAACTGGACAGACTCGGTGTTGGCAAGGTCCTCGTAGTCAACGACCTGACCCTGAGCGGGAGGGGCGATGCGGTCCCAGTCTCTATACTATTATCAGCAACTGTTGTTTCACGATATTATTGGTCGGAAGGAGGCATACACAGCGTTGCCCTTGGCCTTGTCATTAAGGTATCGTCGGAACAAGGCAAAGAAGTTGTCCATCTCGGTCTCGAACAGCTGCAAAGTTTGGTTAGCCCTGGCTGATCTAAAAAGCTCACAGCTTCGATCGGAAACTTGCCTTCTTCTGCTCGGGGTCCTTGACGGTCTCGGCGAGGTTGGTCAGAGCATTTCGCATCTGGGCAGCGGCGACGTTGGTAGAGGTGTTTTCGAAAGCCTGAGACATGATGGGTCAGTACAATGCGGTAAAGAGGTTCAAGATTGTTTGGAATTGAACGCAGATGGTTGTTTTGAGTATATCGTGCCAAGTGGAATTAGATGAAAGGGAGGATGAGAGAACGCAATCTCGAGCGTTTTAATGGTTTCATGATGTGAGTGAATCGCAAATCCATCACCTTTTCACCGGGCAGTGGTGAATAGAACTAGATGGTGCAAGCTTTCTCGCAATTGCAGACTCCGAAGGCTCGAGGGTTACAATTCATCACTGCAGCGAAGAGTACAGAATGCGCCTTATGGTTGAGCCTTCGGGGCTAGTAACCGGTACAAAGCCAACGTGCATCCACGGGTTGTTGGAGAACTGAACATGTTTCTGGACTTACCATGTGGCTGCGAGTCTTGCCATGGCGACGCTGGTTGCCCGGCTCATCACCAGCAGTTTCGGGCTTGAGGTGGCTAGGCAGCGCACTCTTGATGAAGCTGGCCATGATGAAGGAGGTGGTGGAAGATTAATAAGGATGAATAAGAGAGGAACACGATGGAAGTCAACAAGAGAAGTAAGAGTGTCTTTGGAGGGGGGGAAGGGTGAGATAAAGAGGAGAAGCAACCTAGACGTGAATGGCGAGAGAGAGGAATGAAGCAAGGCAATGGCAACTAATTATTAGGAAAGGGGAGGTCGGAGGTGCAGGTGCGGGGCCGTGATGCTCTCCACCGACTCACAGCTTGTTGTTAACTTGGTGGGGGTGGCGAGCTTGAGGTGGGCTTGGACCCCAGGGACGAGACAGACAAAAATAAGCCCAACAGTGATAGGGGCATAAAGCTATTGAATTGTATTTCTGCTAGAGAAATTAGGTGACAAGTTTGCTAACTGTGACGTCGAGTCTGGGTTTTTCTTTCTTCTTCCTTTTTTTTGCCTCTGCCTCAACGGATTCTATTTCCTATGTTTTCCGAGTTATCAAAGACTTTTTCTTTCCCTCTTGCTTGGAATACCGGGCTAACAAGGTAAAGACAAATAGGAGGTGAAACTGGCAAAGTTGCGGTGACAGCCTCGCTCGTAAAGGATGAACAAATCTCGACTCGGTAAAACAATATTGTCCATACCCAGTCTACTCCCAGTCTACTAGGTCAGCTCAACCCAGCTCTCATGGCTATTTTGTCGAGACTAGACCAGGTACCTTGGCTACAGGCCGTTGGGGAATTGAAAGGCTTCTATTACCATGTCCATGGTGTCTGTGACTGCAGCTGAGGTTATGAGGGGGATGTGAAATTCAATAGTACTTTCGCTTCTCCTTTTTTTCTTACTCTTATTATCCCATCTCGTATGTTCCAATCTATCGTAATTGTTCAATCTCTACTTCACTTCACGATACCCATCAACGGGGATTAAACCCCACCGGCTCACCACTTACCAGCGATCACTCACCTTGTGGCGGGCCAACCAGCCAGGATCCCCGGCATCTTGGTTCCATTTACCGCTGATATTATTAGCACTCGGGTTGCAATTTGTGAGACTTGAAGGTTCGAGATCGGTCTTTTGCTGATATGGCATTATTCAGAGGAACGGGAAGTAGGCAAACTAAATTCGGGTTAGGTACGGATACTCTGATGCTAGAAATCAAGGTGGTATCATGATTGGGGTTTGGGTTTTTGGATGCACCACCACCACCACCATCATGATATCGCTCATACCCTTTTGAGACATAAACAAACCGCTCAACACCCAAAGAAAGAGAGAGAGAAAATCTGAATTTTCTGTACTAAAAACATTTTCATGGCTATGAATCAGTCTGGAACAAATTCTGCAAGGGTAACATTCCCATTTCCATCTCAATCCCCAACGAGCCTGTGCCCCAAGCTTCCCTCTCTAACGGCCCAAGCTCCCTGTAAAGACCAAAACACACACAACGGGCACCTCAGAGCATCGCAATTGGTTGGTTGCAGCTCTGAGAACAAATGGGTTCCTCACAGGCTAGGCCCAGTTGAAATAACCAGAGTGGGTGCAATGAGGTTGACCATGTCTAGTCCTGGCGCTACCGTATCTTTGCATCGGTCGATCTCCTTGTGAATTGCATTGAATCTCTCGAGTATGCCCACCAAAGGGAAGAGACATGGAAAAGTGTTGGCCATATTTGTTATGTATCAGACACTTTTGGGGTAATGTTGTAGGCATAGGTAACCATACTCGTCTTCAAGACAGGGTCTAAAGTACAGCCCTGGCAACCTATCACCGCCTCTCCCGTTCCCTTCCGTTGATCAGTGAAAGAGAGGCTGCTATCCAATTGCACGTGGTCTTGGGCATTGGATAAGAGTTCCAAAAACCGGTTACCCTGCATTCGAAGGATAGAGATGAGGTCAACAACACCACAAAGGCCTCGGGGTATCATGAGAAATAGCGGCTTTAGACTAAATGACAGAAAGACTTAGGCAACTTTAGTTTATATTGCAATGGTAACTTGCTCAACTTTTTGTTTATCCCTCGGCCGATATAGTCGAATCTTCTGGCGTCCTGTAGATGGGTTACCTATTTGCTCCGGGTTCTCTTGACAGCTCCTCCACAGACACGGAAGCTAGATGCTAATCGTACGCAAAATAGTGGCTCATCGGACCTCTAACTCCTTCGTGGGTCGTTGTCTGGTGGAGGTGTCCGTTGATGCCCCCGCTTAGATTAGTTGTGAGGTGGCCTATCGAAGTGGCTCAGGTGTAAGGTGGTGTTGATGAACTCAAGACTCATACAAGATGCTTTGATATATAACACTTCCCCAGCCAATATGCCATAGAAACAATGTAAATCCAATACAGATTTTTGAGTGACTCATGAGTTGTATGTTTGTTCGCCTTATCATGAATCTCCTCTTCACTATGGGCTGGCGCAGCTTTGGTGGAGAAACGTTACCGTATTAATGCCACCTCATAACAGCTCAACCTCGCACGAACTCTTCTGTATCATCCGACAATCAACAAGAACCCATCAAATCCTATGATAAGAAAACACCTGGAACACTGTAAAGAACTAGAGTCTTGACTCATTCTTAGACTATTCTGTTCGGCCATCGACATTACCAATATCAGTCTCACCGTAACTTCATTTCACACCTCTACAAACAACAAGAACTATGGGTAGTGCTGAAATGCTCCCCTTCTGGAACTACAATATTCCTCAGGACCAAAGAACTAAAGAGTGCCCTGATTTCCTCCTCGACACCAACGAAAAAGATCAGGGAATTCTCTCCACGCCAGACGAAGAATATCACATCTCCTCCTGGGACGAGGTCCGCGAAATCATCGAGGCGAACCGCCTTGAGCTATTCAAACGCGTTCCATCAGAACTCAGACGTTACAAGGCCTTTACCTTTCATCTCAGGCAAAAATACGGCAGCGTTGCCAACTTCATTCTTGGGCACCGCCTTGGATGGACTGCTCCTGTGACACCACGCGGACCACCTTTTGAGTTTGAGGATGACTACAAGATCATATGGAACGATGCTCCTTATGGAATAGACCCAAGGATTGTGCATCTTGTTGTGTGGACAAAGTTTGATCTCGAGGAGGATCCTGCAACAGGAGACTTGACGGACAAGGCGAGGAAGGAGATTGATAATTTTGTGACAAGGACATTTCGGGCTCATGTCCCAGAAAAGCATGTGAGTCTAACTTATGGCAAGGCTTGATTCGATCGTGAGACTCACGAGTACAGGTTCTTTGGTTCAGGAACTGGCAAAGTCTGCAGTCGGTCAATGCCGTGCAACACTTGCATGTCATGCTCTTCAACCCGGACCCCGACTTCGTGCGGACAGTGACCAAGGGGGATACTCCCCGAGCAGGAGTGGAGGTAAACAAGTAAGTAAATGATGACACTTCAAGTAGGTTTGACTAGACATGACTTATATTCGGTGGAGTACCACGAATATAATCCAGGTGCTGGCCAAATTGTGTGGTCAAGCAATGCCATGTCCTACAGTTACGTACAGTATATACAGACTGTTGAAACAGAATCTGGCTAGTTGAAAATGACATGACACCACGACCACAGCATTACATATACCTATACAACCAACTTTTTATTTTCTTCGTCCCTGTTTTCAGCGGAGTCGATACCATTGCGTTGTGACTTCGTTATGACTTGCCAGTCTGACTCTTGGAGCCATATTTTTTAACGTCCTCCGGGTTTGCAACCTTGTTTCTGCTATCATCAAATCTGACGTCCTTGGTCTTGGATACCTCGATTTTGACATCCTCAGTCCTGACGGTCAATTCTACGCAAGCGGCCTCGGCAAGTGGCACCGCTGTGGGCTTCTCGAGTCCAATGCGAATGATCTCTCCATAGAAATCATCACGCTTGGTCCTGAGTTCCCGAGCGATATGGAAAGCAAGACTTGCTGCCAGCGCCTCGAGAGTTTCAAAGGACGATTCTGACATGGCCTGTAGATGTGTTAGTATATGTGCCATAAATTACTTGTTAGCAGGTAACATACGTCGACAACGATACTTTCGATGACAGCGTAGTCATCGTGTGCAGTCTCGTACTCGTCAATTCGAATGTTTGTGATGACGACCTGCTTCGCATTGCGCTCGTTGCTGTTGACTCCGATGAGTGTGGGAACTCTGATTCCCTCTAAGCCCAACTCCAGACTTCGCGATGTGATGGCTGAGTCGGCGAAGAGGCAGGATCCAGACAATTTGATAGCACTGCCCATCAATGAGGCTTTGGGCAGAACAAGCGAGGCTGATAGTCTTCGAATGAGGCTTATGTCAAGAAAGGCCTTTGTGTGCTCGGCAGAAGGCTCCTTGACGCCGGTATACTGATGTCCGGTGAGATCGACCCAGAGCCTGTTGAGGATATCACTCAACGACAGAGCTGACTTGGGCAACTTGTCCAGCGTGCTGAGTATGGATTTGCTGAGAAGTCCATAGTGCACGGTATCAGAAGCAACTTGATCGCGCGACGATGAGGAGGGAAACGCATGCGTCAACGAGACCTCGGCGGATATCAACAGCGGCTGGGGCTTGGAACCTCGACCCCAGGCGTCTTTGGGTCCTTGAATAGTCGTCTGGAGATTTCGCACTCGAACAACAGCGATTGGATCGCCTTCGGCATTCGAGAGCCGTCGAGAAGACACGAGGGGAGTTTCCTTTCCCATGGCTGACGGTGGGTTGTGACTGAATTGAGTTGAGCGAATTCTGCAGCTTGCAGATACAACGCGACACGATTCGATGCACAGCTCCTGTACAGACGTTTCACGGGAATTATTTCGCTTTGATGATGCCTCAAAATGTGGATTGTTTGATGCAGTGTAAGTTTGATGATTGCAAGTTATGTCATTTGTGCGACTGAAGTTAGAATGACAAACATTGGCGGGGCAAGTTGCAGCCCAAAAGCAGCTTTTGATTCAACCCAATAATTGATATCGGAAAACAGATACTCTTTCCAAAGACTTTTGAAGCGATACAGGCCACCAGTGGGATCAATAGTGTTTTTCAACCCTCAGCTGAGTATCCTGCTTTACTCTTCTGATATATGCCTATATGGTGCTTGAATATATGCTCAGTATGGTTGTCAACAAGGAAGTCGGGAAATCACAACTTTATACAACTTTGCAATAGCTGCCAGACAACGATAGCCAACCAGATTAAAGTATAACAGGGATTTATTTTTCAATCATTCATTACATTTATTTCCCTTGCCTTTCCTGGTCGAGGCTCTGAGGAGGCCGTTCTGATGCATCTCCAACGTCACGTGCTTCGCGACTCCCACGAAAATCAGTTACCCTGTAGCGTCTTCGCCACCACCACCGGCATGAATACTGATTGTGACATTCTACTCAACCAGGACCATAATTGTCCCAAACTCTTCAAACTAGGTATCCAGCATTGGCTTGTAGCTAATCTACTCAATGATTGTCTAAGATGTAGGTGACACAGGTTCCGTTGCTCGGTCACTATTCCCCATCACGCTCACTTTTTATATCCCATCCGAATCATCAATCTCACTGGATGACGGAGCACAATTCAAAAGAAACACGCTCAGACTTGTACCAAAATAAATTCATCTACTTATACTTTACTCGAGATCCATTACAATCAAGATGATACTCAAACACTGTATCTGTCATGCTCTTTAAAGTTATGTCGCTGGTATATTACCTGCCCACCTGCCCACCTGATCGAGGACCCGACGAACATCCTTCCCGTCGCTTTGTCCTCAAGGCCAGGACCAGGGTCTCAAACGTGTTGTACAACCCTTGGACTCGGGCCTGCCTCGAGTGTCTGTTCCGCCGGCAGGGATTCGACCTTTGCTCGGTGCAAGTGGTCCTAAGAGGAAGCTCATGTGGTTCTTCCACCTCTCTCACACTCCTTTTCAATTCTTAATCGCGCAGCTCGCGCAGCTCGCGTGCCAAAGTTGCATTTCTACGAAGAGACCGAGAAGAACCTTCTTCGGTTCCAGAACGTCGGGCTCTTGGTAGCCTTCCGGAAGACCTGCCTGTACAGGCTCGAGATCCATCAATATCAAACCGTGGTCTAAGGCTGATCCTCAGGGTTCACCATGGGCTTGAATCCACAATGTTATCGCGATTCAAACCCAACCCGAATGGAACCTCCAGAGTGCACTGTTTGCGAACGGGCTGTCAATCGCTCTCGATTGTCTACCTGGTATGGAGTCGCTAAACTAGGCGATTGAAACACAGACGCACTACAACGGGGTGGTATTGTTGCACCTCTGACTGTCTCGCAGGGCACAGAGTCTACGGAAGCCAGATGAAACCAGACTGTTTAGGCGAGTGTCCTTGCTATTCAGAAACACGGGAAAATAGAGTTGTCTATCACTCCTCAACGGAGTAACTGGGCTGTCAAACAAGCATTACGGATTATATCTGATGCCCAACATCCAGCGCCTGAATAATGTCCGCGGTGAAAAGATTATGATTTGTGACAGACGATTTAAACGACCTAACACCGTTGCTATCTAGTCCTCAAGTTGCACTCGAGAGAATGTAACTGCAGCGTAGTAATAATGAAGATCATATTGCTACGGCTATCAGGTCCGTCTTCCTAGACCGCAAATATTGCTCGACCATTGTCGGCACAGTCCGCCTGGGATGGAACGCGATGATTTCCAATGCAACCCAAGAGTCAGAATCAGAACCAGAAGCAGGGGCAATTCCTCCGTCGGATTGTCCACCTGAGCTTGCGGGCAATGTGATGTACATTGGTCTAGGTGAAGCCCGAGCCTAGGATCACGGATCATGGGCTGTCCCAAGCACGACACCACTAGCAGCATTGTGGTGACCAAGTTTGACGGACTCAAAAGGGTTGAAACTTGGTGAAATGACCACCAAAGACAGAGAACAAGCCTAGAAGATCAGTCTTCATCATTCTTCGGCGATGCGGCCAAATAGAGCTAGCTTTGCAGTTAGATACAAGGGCTCGGATCATCAGCTAACTCAGCCAAGAATTTACTCTACAGTGGATTCGCTTCGTCTGAGGATCGTGTCATGGGTGTTACTGGTTTCAATTTTGGCCTATTGTTTCAGCTTTCAAATAAAAAGTCAAGCCTTGTAGACTCGTTCTGGTTGCGCGCCGATAGCGTGGTATTCGGTTCCACAGTCTGTTTTAGTCGTGCGGCTATTAATAAATACCAGATAATTCAAATCATTTATCTTCCACTTGATTAAAGTATTTAACAGTTCTAGGTCCAGTTCGGAAATTGGACCACGTACTGCAAGATGGCGATAATGCGCAATTTGGACTATTACGGACGTCGTAGACTACACATTGATTTGCAAATCAGCTTGGCCCGTATTAGCCTGAGTTTCTACCCCCCAGGATA
The DNA here is from genome assembly GCA_013396295.1 of Fusarium heterosporum. NCBI lineage: Eukaryota > Fungi > Ascomycota > Sordariomycetes > Hypocreales > Nectriaceae > Fusarium > Fusarium heterosporum. Next base: position 86,934 of record JAAGWQ010000290.1, read on the forward strand.
CGTAAGTGTATCCATATGTTCAATTGCTGTGCCACCTTGGCTCGTAATGCGTAAACGACTCCTTTTGCTACGTGCCCACACAACCACGACCACAACGACAGCGACTTGTAACAGTCTCGAGTACGAAATAGCGTTGCAACGAAGATGGTGCTGAGCTCGATAATACCGTAGATTTAAGGCTATGTTTTAGCCGCAACGAGAAGATCAGCACACAAAAAACAGTTTATATGTAGGCATATAACTCGCCGTTCAGACCGTCACCGTGTAAGTCGTATCTTGTCCTGCAGCGTACCTATTACTCGGGTCAACTATTACGTCGGCCTTTATCCGTACCCTGTATTGATCCTACGTCCCTGTAAACGTACTGCTTACGCACGTATCGATAGGCCTGGTCTCCGGATACCGGGGAAGGTTTTGCGAGGTAATACAACGGTCGGATCCTTGATATAATCCCCGAATTGGCATAACGCCCACAATTTGTGGACGCACAGGGGATAACTGCAAGGGCCGGATGATATCGTTGATACAGGCTTGAGGCGCATCGAACCATGTCTCTTTTTGGTTTTGCAGCCGTTGAATCATGCCACTGATATTAGCGAAAGATGCCTGGTCCTTAGCATTATTGAAAGAGAATTATAGGTGTATTTTCGACTTTGACAGGTGTCAAGCACGCAATTCAAAACTTTCCTCAGGTGGAACATATTGCCGTTATTTCCAATGGAATCATCCCTGCAAGAGTTGTTGGCTCAAAACATGGATTAGATGAGAGACAATAAGTAGCGCAACTTATTAGCAACATGATAGACAAGTGAGAGATTTTTAATCATTGAGACAAAGCGCCACGTGTCTGGAATAGGAATCTGAGCCGCACGGGGCAACCAGCCCCAAGATTCTCCGGAGGCGTTGGTAAAGCTTCAAAATGGCACTTTGGATGTAAGACAAACCGTTGATAGTCTAGCGGATATCGTATTGAAAAGCAGCTTCCTGTTTGGTAGGTCTCTACCTCGTGGCGCTGACTGTTGGGAATCGTAGTTAGCTAGACAAGCATCTGAACAATCTGGGGATAGACTGTGGGGAAGAGGTAGATTCAGTGCCAGAGTCAAAAGGACCATGGAGAGAAATGTACAAGTCCGCTATGATCGATCTTCGATGAGATTCACAACATGCGAGCCTATGACAAACCATTCGCGTGTCGGATTCCTTAGTCGGAAGCTTCTTTAAGCCTCCTACACGTATTTCAACATGAGCGACATAGCGAGTTTCACGATCAACGATGACATCCTTTCACATGGCATGTCGTTGAAGATGTCTCACACGCGCGGACCGAAAAGTGGCCGTAAAGGGAAATAGACCACACCACCAACTTTGAAGACTCTTGAAGCTACGACAGAAGTGGCTGACAGTTTTGCTGGGGGAGTAAAGATGCCCTGCACTTGGTGTACCTGCATTGAATGTACCTCAACGGCACGGCACCACCAACCCGTTGTTAGTGCTTCCTCAACTGAAGCGCTCTTCTGTTTTTGTAAGCAGGACAACTAAGTTCCAATATTGATGCTGACACTTGGCTCTATGCGGAAGATACAATTGATCAGTCCAGACGCTGTAGAGCCGTGATGCGAGAAGAAACCATGGTCTGATTCGATTGTATGGGTGTGGCAATCAAAGTGGTATAAGCTGACCAGAACCTGCGTTGGTCGAACTTGGTAAAATGGAACGAGGGGGGTGACACTTGATCGCATGCGTCTTGATATCTGCCATTGAAACCCTCCTGTGAGTTCCCCTGAAGAATTTTCATTCTTCCGACGTAGAGGTGGTGAGCTTTCGAGTGGCAGGTTTATATCGACAAGTCCATGGCTATAAGAAAAGTGCAGGTGGCGGTCGATTTGTTGAGCTTAATGCCAAGTGATGTCAAGATAAATACACTTTGAAAAATATCACCTTCAACAGCGATTGGATGAATACATTGGCGAGCGATAAAGACACAGATGCGAATCAGAGGCTGTATCCATATTCCAGGTGATGAAGTTCCTGAGTGGCAAAGGGGAACAGGCCAACCAGAGACAACAGGAGCAATAAGCATGGGTCTGGGAGGGTCTAAGGCGGGAGTGACAGGGGAGCCGCTCAAGGATGTGATGACTGGGACTAGCCCTGGCGTGAGAAAGGTCGGGAGGCCAGTAAAACACAGAGGACAGCTTCTTTTTGTTGACAGGAAGCATACCGTTGGAGTTTTAGTGGCCAAGCTGTGCCGCGCAGGCGTCTAATAGACGTCAAATAACGTGTCTTGAAAGAGGTAGATATAGGATTGGGGATTTCACATATTGTTGGTAGATCAACCTCTTGATTCGTTTTTAAACGCCTTGTTAGACCTCGTGACTTTGATTATTGGACCATGGCTGGGTCTGTTGATGACCATGATATCACCATTCGTTTACCAAATAATCGACATACGGAAACACAAAGAATGACGAAAAAAATCAACATGCCACGAGTTGTTATCGTCAACAATAAAAACAGTGACATCCATTTTAGAGTTCTCATCAGTATAAAAGGTTTGGCCGGGCCTGCAAACTCTCAGAAATAGAACATACTCCACTGTACGGAGCAGTTGTCTCTGCCCTGTGGCCTAGGCCGGGGCCCTGTGGAAACATTTTGTGGATGGGCCGTCTATCTCATCTGGGGAGCGACCTGAGGTTCCACTGTAGGTAGATCGCTGCTCAGGGCAAATCCTTGCTGTGAACTCTTGACATCCATCCGCGTGATATCCTCGACTGGTTTGTTGATCAATCTTGGGCGCCCTTATTAAATGACACACACCTGTATTAGTAACATGACCGTATGTACAGAGTAATCACAATAACGTAGCAACATTACCAGACCGTTATTGCCCTGATTGATTACTGCATATTAGACTTCAGGTCCCGCAGGACTCAGCTCAACTCACAGTAACACAGCAACACGGTTCGGCAGTGCTAGCTCTGGATAGTTCTAGTTCTGATTCTAGCTCTAGCCTGAACCGCAGCTACAGCTAAGTTACATCTCCGCTTTGTAGCAGATTCATCTTTGCTTTGCCAAAGTTTGAAACAAAGCACGGTCAACTCAACGCTCCGAGATCGTTTCTAGTTGACAACAGTAGACGATAGAACATGACTCGGTATCAATTTAATCAATCAGTGTTGCTTGGCACGCACCGGCAATGACAGTCAGTGCATGTTGGCCGTGACAGTCCAAGATGACATGCAAAAACAATATCCAGCCTCGATGGCCTATTTACAGGCCAACAAGGCCATCGATTCTTGGTCGAGTGCAACAAAGCTTGGCAAAAGCCTTCTTTCTTAACATTCTTCTGTCATGAACGAATACCAGGACCTCCAACGGTGTTACTAGTAAGTAGAACTCTGATGGTGTACCTCGCGCACCAATAAACAACCACCATCACTTGCGAGAAAGGAGAGCATAGCAATATTGACCGTTGTCCGCTGCACAAGACTCGTCACTTTACGTGCATACCGTCACTCTCAGCTACTAGCCCAGTTTCTCTTTGCTGATAACTGACTTGCAGATCTCCTGTGGATGGGGCTCACGGACCTAAACAGTGGTCAACCTGATACCTAGGCTAGGCATGCGCATTGATATGGTGGTGTCCAAGATTGAATAAAACTTTACCTTTAGCTAACAATTAGTGAGGTCACCCATCTCATTACTATGGAACCTTCCATGGCTAAGAAAGAGTGTCGTGATGGCCAAGACATGCATCGACGACCCCTGAAAACCCCCGCCCCTCCACCGAGTCACAGTGGAACTCTACCTTCCGTCGCAGCCCAGGGCCAGTCCCCAGATTGGAAGGCTTCAGGGCAGGACTGCCCGCATTTGGAAATCTCCCGCCCGGCTCCGGGCAACTTCGCCTCTACCCTCTACCCTTTGCCCTTTACCTCTCTCTATAGAGCTCTGCCTGTTCTTCTACCCTTCTCGCGTACCTTGGTCAAGTGCTTACCCCAAAAAGTCTCTAGGCCCAGGAACGTTTCTTGTGCTCTCGCTGCAGTGGATCACTCTCAAGCTTAGTGACACCCCTGCAACCTCGCATCTTCCTCAACGACTTCCCAATGGGTGCTCGCTTGTCATCACAGACCACCTCCCCCCAATAAGACTCCGTACCATGGTCTTCAGCAGTCTGCAGCGCCTGAAGACTCGTCAGTGTAGCCTCCATCAATGCCTTATTGGTCATGGTAGTTACACCCCTGGCCCTGGTCTGCTATGCCCCGGTCCTGTCTGATCCAGGATGCTCCGAATGGGTGGGCGATGCAGCATGTACTGCACTGCACGGAAAGAAACTCTTGCAGCGGCGCAGGGGTAAAGGAAAAAGATTCAGACCTTACCCTGCCCTGTTGCCTCCACTCACCCTACCCTCGCTTCAGGTCGGCTTCTCCAGTCCCCATTGTCGGTGCTTCAAGCACGCCCGGCAGTAGTGTTACTCAAATATACCCATCTCCCTCTAGCTAGTTACCAACTTATATCACTTGCCTGCCCTCCTTTCCGCTGGTCGTCTCATGAATTTACGTCTCGAACACACTGCTGGTCTTGTTGTGCCATCCATTTGACAACTTTCTCTTTCTGTTTTACTAATTCCATTCTCTCTGTCCTACCTTTTGGTCTCTGCACGCAGTATTACTACGTCCTCATCAAACCATCTCGGTGCTGCCGTCCGGTTACATACCTTCGAGCCATTGACAAAAAAGTTTGCTATGTTGTGACTGCTCTCAACGAATTCGATACTAGCATCTCCTTTCTATCCGGTACCAAACCGACAAGGCAACACTCGATATACTCACACAGCTTGGGTTTGAATTGGAGGACGTCAACGGGATTGAACTGTCTGGAGAGGACTGCCATAACGAATCTATCAACCAACTAAAGCGGTGCCATCCACTTACTCGTCACCATGGCCAACCTCACATCATCTGTCAATCTTTGCCCCCCGCCGTTCTACGATTCGTCGCTATTTCCCTTGGATGGTGGATGTAAGCGATTCAGGCCTTGGAGATATAACGTCACTCATCTAACATACGTCTAGTTATCGAGGGACGGCTCTGCCAAACAGTAGGCGGTCTGCAATGTTGCCTGCCTTGCCCTATGACAGAATGGGTATATCCTGATCGCTTCGACACATTGACAGCCGTTGCGAATTGGGTGTCTGTTCTGAGCCAAATATGCTGCGTTTTCCTCCTTCTATCATGGGCATTCCTGCCCGTGGAAAAGACGAATCGACATTACTTGAGTATATCACTGACTGTCGCTATTCTGCTCATGAACGTACGTGACATCTCCGGTTTGTCCTCGATTTCAAATCGCTAACATCTGTAACTATAGATGGGTTTCGTTATTCCTCTCGCAGCACAGCCAGAACAATGCTTCAACAAAATTACCCCACACAGCATGCATACCAGCAAGGTTTGTGGTGCTTCCGGTAGCTTCTTGCTTTTCGGAGGCTGGGCAGGTGTCATGTGGACGTTCCTCAGGGCAGTATCGCTCCACCTCCAGATTTGCTGGCAGGTCCTCGTTGGCAAGAACTTCATGATCTTTTCTCAAGCAGCTGGATGGGGAGTTCCTATCTTGGGCATAATCCTAGCTCTTGTCTTTAGCGGTGTCTCGTTTCGCTTTGGTAAGACGTGCCATATCAACCATGAGAACAGCTTGGCCGACTTCTGGATCCCACTCCTGCTATTTGCCGGATTGACTGTCATCCTTACCTTTGCCACCTTCGGCTACTGTATAAAGGTCTACCTGGCATCCTTGTCTGACAATGGAGCGTCTTCTGAGAGCTCCAGCCTGCCTACATATACCCAAAGCGTCAAGACCATGAACCCACGCCAGGTGTACCGTCGAGTTCGCCGTGTCATTTCACTCCAATGGCGAGGGATCGCTATTGTTCTCATCATCATCGCCGATGTTATCTTCTTCTCCGTGGTCTTTGTCTTCCAAGACAACGTGGTTCAATCTGTTGCTGATGACCCCAAGAAGGCAACGAAATTTATCGTATGCCTATACGAAAACAAAGGCAAAAAGCAAGATTGCCTTGACGAGGCATCTTCGCTCGTCATCAACGAAGCGACTGTGACGGCTGTGCTACTCCTCCTGGCGGTATGTCTCTCGACCGACATAATAATGAACTGATTACTGACAATTTGGTAGCTCAATGGCTTTTGGCTAGTCCTCTTCCTTGGACGATGGGCCATGCTTCAGGGCTGGTTTGACTTGGTCAAGAAGCCATTCGTTCGGGAGAAGAAGGAATTTGTGTCAGTCGACGCACGTGCTGACGTCAAGAACCATACACGTTCGTATGAGATGCTCTCAAGGGATTCGAGCACTGCAGTAACACCCATCTCTCCAGTCAAATTTCCAGAAAGCGGGCGCAGAACGCCCGATTACTTCGGGCAGACTGCTCGCTACCATACGCCTGCACGTTCGTTTTCGAGCCCAAGGCCCCCGATGACATCGGCAAACGACCCCGAAGAATTATATCCGCACCCAATCTATGATAAAGAGATGAACCCTCTTGGCATGAACCGAACATGAGCAGGATTGATGAAACTTGCGGCAGAGTCCGGAAGGGGGCAACTAATATGAAATACTTACAATAATCTACACATACCCGAAACAACGGCAATTTTTATGCCGTTACGGATGATACACCAAGACTACACTTTGGTCACGACACGGTATCGCGCGATTAGCAATTATTCGCAAAGCGATGAAGACCGAATGCCGACCATTCCCTACTCACCCCGAGATAAGGATAATGATACCAAGAACTGGATTCTCTTTTGTTTAAAATTCGATGGATCAGCCCCATCAACACAACAGCGAGGCGTTGACGCATGCACAATCTGGTATTGAAGAAGAAAAGGGGAAAAGAACTGAAAGAGGTGTCGATTTTACAAGAATCAAGTTGGTTTACGATCGAGAAGAGAGTGGAGATGGAGAGTGTAATGATGAGTCCGTGACTCCATATATAGACATTTTTGTCTCAGACAGTACGCCTTTGCCCCGGGAATAGGCGAGGACTAATGGAGTTAAGAGGACTTCATAGTCCCTACAAGGCCAGATCCAAGGCATCTTGGACAAAGTCCGATGCCACTCCAAGAGCAAGGCAGGCAACAAACCAAAACTGAATCATGTATGAGGAAGTTTCGGAAGTTGCGGACTCGGGAAGCAATGGAGCGAGGGGCGCGAGTCCCGAGAACGAATCATCGTGTTCGAGTTCGGCGATCCGGGCTTTTGTCAAGATGCCAAGGATCGCCATCTCACCTTGGCCTGGCCTGGGTATTTTCAACACGCCAGATCATGGCATTTTCTTTAGCGGCGACACGGCTATAGCCTGTCAATTACTTAATGATAACAATTTACAAAGAGGAGAGATCCGTGCGCTTTGGTCAACCTACGTTCTCTGTGATGCTGATGAAGCATGCTGATTAGTCAATCAGTAAGCTTAAGCTTGCCCAATGACGAAATTGAAGTCTCTATCCAATGCCGTGTCGCGTGCTCATGGCATTAGTCACAACGCCATGCATGAGGTCCTTTTCCGGATGAGCCGGAAAGGGAGGCTGCAATAGAGACTTGGCAATCGAGCTGATATAATGCTACATATTTACATGACTGCTTGATATCGAGATATGATAAATAGGCCCGGGACAGCCGTTTCGTATGGTAACTGCTGTTTTTACCCGTGTCTTGTTCTCACGTTGTACGCGATTCATATCTGCTAGAAGCATTGCAAACGAGTCGTCATCTTTACCCTGTGTTTTACGAACATTCGCGATCAGGTCTATTGAGGTTGAAGATACTTGGAAAGAAAACTTTCAATTACATCAGAAACCGCGAATCTTCGTCTTTGCTGAAATCCAGCACATATCGATTTACAGTCAAAGACGAATACGATAAGGCAGGCAGAAACGTGACTTGAGCCTCGAAGTACAGAAACCGAATCATTATGTGGTCCACCGTCCGATTGCCGCATTTTCTCGGCGGATCACGGCCCCGCTCTCCGACTCTCGACTCACAATCACAACGGGACCAATTGCTTGGCGACTGGACAGATGTTGAAGAGAACCGAGCTATAGGGGAGGAAGATGGGCAGAAAGACGAGGACGATGAGTTGGATCTGGAAACGACAATGAAGCCCAAAAGGCATGTCCACTTTGCCGATGACAGGAAACCAATAACAAGGACGCAAACGCAAAAGAAACATAAACGGATACGGGCAAAATCATGCAGCTGTTTAACAAGTCCGAGCAGTGCCATTCTATTTGCCGCAGTATTACTATGCCTTGGAGTTGGATATGTTTATCGATGGAATATCGAGAGTGAGCTGCGCCGAAGTTGGATCCCTGATGCTGCCAGCGAACGCTTTGGCCAGAGTCCGCTACCACCACCTCCAGAGCACTTACAGATCACAAACTATACACTGCCTCTAAGAACGAGGGGTCGTGATGTTGTGGATGTTAACGGCCGTCGCTTCAAACTGGCCTCTGTGAACTGGTATGGCGCCAGTGATGAGCTCTTCGTTGCAGGAGGTTTAGATATACAACACCGCGATGGCATCGCAAAAACTATCAAGAGACTTGGCTTCAACAGTGTCAGATTACCTTATGCTGATGAGTTGGTCATTGAGAACCCATTTGTTGACGAGAGGCACGTTCGAGCAAACCCAGACTTGGTGGGCTTGAAAGCCTTGGACATCTTTCACGCCATCGTTCGGACTCTGACAAGCGCAGGCATTGCAGTCATTGTCAACAACCACATAACCAGCGCTACCTGGTGCTGTGGTGCTAACCCTTGTGACGCCGGCTGGTCTAACGATCACCTGGGTTCCATCTGTCGCGTGAAGCAGACTGAAGAAGAATGGATACAGCACTGGGAGACTATCATGCTGCCGCATATAAACAACCCCCTTGTTATTGGTGTTGATCTGAGGAATGAGATCCGTGGTTTATGGGGAACCATGCCGTGGTCTAAATGGGCACCTGCCGCTGAGAGATGTGGCAACCGACTTCTTCAGATGAACAGAGACTGGCTCGTCATCGTTGAGGGCACAGAGTCCTCCAACGATCTATCCAGCGTGCGCAAGAGACCCATCCTCCTCGATGTTAGCCACCGTTTAATATATTCAGCACATGTATATGCGTGGTCAGGCTGGGGCAGTTGGGAAGGCCGCTTCCTCCAGCGCGACTACAGCTCGTTCGCAAAGACGATGCGACACAACTGGGCATACATCCTAGATAAGCAGATCGCCCCTGTGTGGGTTGGCGAGATCGGTGCGCCTATACAACCATCCATGGGTGATGCCAACTACTGGCAGCATCTGATGCGGTTCCTCGAGGAGATGGACGCTGATTTTGGGTACTGGGCACTCAACGCACGGAAGCCGAAGGGGAATGCGACAGAGACGTATGGACTATTGCACGATGATTGGGAGACACCGGTGCTCGATTACCGCATGAAGGATATGCTGGGGCTCATGGCGGCTTGAGCATATTGATGATGTATGTTGTGACTGCGAAGATGTGAGATTGGATTTTGAATTTGGAGGATATACCTTAGAGTTTAGTGTAACGGAGTGGAATTTTTATTGTATTGAATACTGCTGTGCGATAAAGATGCAATGAACCTCGAGACGCAGTTTCGTAAACTCTGTGGTAGGAGCTGAATTATCTCCTGTGATTGTTGATCCCCAAGAAAGCTGTTCTGGCTTATAACTTTGCCCCAGCTTGTCTCGTTGAAAATGTGTGATCGATGGCTGATTTTATGTTTACCGTATCAAGAGTAAATAAACATGGTAGATAAGTCCTGGCTTGGGATATATTCCAATCTGTTGAATTGTGGAAGGTTCAAACCTGACGTTGATGTCTACATGACCTTCCCACTTGGCAAAACGCTCAGCCTGCCCACCTTCCCAAACAATCCACCACGCCTCACAACTGGGCAGTCCTCCAGGCCAAGTTTGTAATCCTTTCCTAGTATCCTCAATCCGTTGCATCACAAGCTCGACAATAAGCAAACGGATAAAGTTCAGCGTCCATCCTATCAGTCTACCCTACGTACAAGGTTAAAGCTCCAAGCTACCTAACCTTCATTACCACGTGCTTATCGATAACAGGGGTTGGCGGACCGCACCCCGCGACTCTTGATTTGGTCACTCGCATCGGGGTCCTCTCTACAAGAAGCGCGATTGGGGTTGAATTGGATGTGCTTGTGTTTGTACGAGCGATGTCCTGTCTCTTGTGTCGTTAACTTGTGCACCATCGCGTAGCGTATCCATTACTCAGATCCTACATAGAACCTCGCATCGCATCACACTACGTCTATCACCATCAAAGGTCACAGCAACACTGCAGAGCACCATAACACCATAATCCATTCGCTACCAACCAGCAACATCCTTCCATCGCCTCGGGCGGTATCACCCCATCCATCCACCTACCACCTATCCCTATGCTCAGTTGCAATATCTCGGAAAGGCCATACCCCCGCGCATGATTGAATGCTGATGGAAAGCCAACAATCTGATAAACGCAACTTCCAGCCAATATCCGTCGGGAAATGCTATGCGCAAACTGCCACTGACCGGGTAAGTGAAACCATCTGCACATGCTTTCTTTTTCCCCTCTCCGCTGCATTCTCCCTGCTGACTCTTGCTATTTTGCGATGCAACAGTTTGGCGATGGCGCCAGATCCGCCGTGCGGGATCGCGAGCGGGTGACCTTGGGCATGCATCCTCAGAACGCCGAGTTGCCCTTTACCTGGCCCGGAAACGACTCAGACGACGAGAGCAGTAGTAGAACCTCTATATATCGACTGATACCGTCCATGCAGAAATTCAGAGGCAATTTGACAGCCCTCTCCCAAGTGTACAATGTGTGACCATGCTCAATCATCCCCAAAACCTCTCATAATGCTGACAGTCCATCCTAGCTCTACTTTTCTGCTTACCAAGGCCGAATATTCGTCTACAGACCCCGCGCCGCACCGAGCCAGGCACTCCCGCGTCGACCTGATTTACAACTCAAGCCCAAAGCGAGTACCGTGGCCCGGTTAGTGGGTGGTGAGATGGACCATACAAGGCCGCACACGGTAAATCAAATGATCACTGGGCTTCTCGGTGATCAGGAAATAGTTCTGGCGTGCTACGATGACGGCGATGTGGTTGCGTACTACACTGAACAAATTGCCAAACGAATATTTTCAAGTCGTGGTACGACCGATATGTCGCACACATCAGCCCCGAAACAATTCTTCCACGAGAACGTTGGACGGTCGGCTTGGGGATTATCCATACACCAGAAGTCTCGCCTAATTGCCGTCAGCTCGAACCGTCATGAGGTTGTTGTCTTCGCTTTGGCTTTGACTCAGGACCCCCCAAGCCGCAGGGGGAGCTGGTCCCATACGACGCAGTTGGATATACAAACACGGACCCGAAATTGGAGAATCGTGATACGGCTGTCTCCCAAGGCGGAAAATATGCCTAATGTGTGCTTCGTCAACGACTTTCAAGGCAACGCGCAGCGGATCTGTGCCATTGATATCAGGGGAACTGCATGGTTGGCAGATATTTGGCAAGGGAACAAAGGGCCGATAGCTCTGCAGCCGCTATGTTCAGATCTACTGAGAAGCGAGGAGTTTTTCCCGGGTCCATCTAGAGGATGGGGAATATTTGCTCTTGACGAAGAGGATTTCCTAAAAGTCAAGACTACGGAGGAACTATTCGGTGTGCCTACGAATCGACTTGAATTTGTCCCAGCAAGCAATGGCTGTAGTCAACCATTGGTGAATGTCAGAAACGCACTGACCAACATCCCTGATAATCCGCATAGTAGGCTGAGACCATCGAATCAGCCCGGCCAACCACCGCCCTTTCCCTGGGATCAAGGACTTCTCCAGCCGGGCTTTGCGATGCAGGAACCGGCGGACCTGCTGGGAAGTGATGGGAGTGATGATGCGGGCGAGGGCGAGCTTGAAGATACAGAGGAAGAAAGTGAAGACGAAGGGGAAGAAGAGGACGATTCAGAGGATGATTCGGAAGTCGATTCAGAGGAAGACACCATCGTGACAACTACAGAGTGGAATACTTTGAGCTATTTTCAGGTCCAAGCCCAGGTCCAGGGTCAGGGTCAGGCTCATGTGCAGACACACGCACAGAAACAGGCTCAAGGGCAGAACGTTGGCGAGCCAGCCACCAGTCATCCCGATAATTTGTATGCTTGGGATGCCACATTGAAGCAGGAAGACTTCAGTAAGGAACACCGAAACGAACGGAGGTACACGAGAGAGGCGGCTCATGGGGATGCAGCAACTCCGTATAAGCTTGATATGACATACTTTCCTCACAACAATAAGGTCTATCCAACACCTCGGAATGCGCACGAGATGATGGCTTTCCTGGCAAGGCGTTGCGAGCACAACCAGCACTCTTTAGTGCCGGAGACTCAATTGGCAAATCTTGGGAGAAAGCTGTTTCTGTTGCGTACTTACGAGAAAGACATCGAACTCCGTTCGTTCTCTCCATTTCCGAGCAGGACATCGCAATCGGAAATTGGAGTCATATGCCCAGACGCTCTCAAGTTTGGACGCTTTCGAGACCCCGGCCTACATCTTCATTTCCATGCGACCAGTAGGCTAAACATGATCGCCTTGGCCCCTGAACTCTCGCTCATGGCCATCGGTTCACCCACCGGACGCGTTGTGCTCCTGACACTAACGCGGAAAGCTGTCTCTACGGATCGTGACGAGAGGGCCTGGGAGCACGGATTTCGAGTGGAATGGGTGCTGCCGACAGGCTCTGATGAGATGGAGCACCGCAAGACCCTACGACCTATGCACGGGATGGCCTTGGGCCCTGTCCAAGCAGGAGATGATATCGGAGGTAAGGTTGGAGGTGGAGGGCCAGCAATGCCCCGGCGATATCGGCTGATGTTGCACTATCGAAACCACGACATCTTTTCATATGAGCTGACGCGGGAGGAGCAAACGGGCAAGCTTTGCATTTTCTGAACTCAAGACGTTTCCATTTTGTTGTATTTCCCTCTTACTTTTCTTCCCTGGGAGTCTACAGGCTCATCGATACCCGGTGGACGCAGTCATTGTACATGTTGGGATAAGGGGTTCCGGCGTTTCAGGAGTATAGGCGTAGGTACGGGAATTTGCTCTTTCTGGGGTGCTTCTCATATGAGTTTTCTTGTACTATCTATTCCTTGGGAATGATGGTTGGCGCCGATTTTCACGGGTGGCAATTTGTTATGGCGTGCGGCTTTATACTGCGGACTTGTTACCGAATAGATGGACTTGATCATTCATCATTATGGGGACTTCCGTTTTTTGAATAACAAAATGTCGACTTTATGGGCATTACCATGCTACATGAGCAGATAAAACTTATGAGAGCACACAAGGTAATTTGAGATGGTAAATTGCGAATGATAAGAACTACACAGGGATTATCAAGTATCGGAAGAAGCAGGTTCGCCAGCAAGAGCATAAACCGGAGCCGAGACCGGAGGATAGCTAAGCTCTAGCTTACCTCGGGAATGGTGACAATTATAAATTATTTCAGTGCGAGGATCAAAGCCAATGCAAATTGAGTTACAAGTGTAAATGCGTCCGTATCTCGGAGTTCCGGGTCGGCGGGATGAGGGAGAGCCACCCCGCAGTCCGACCCGGGGAGAAAGCCAAACCAAAAAGTAAAGTTAAGTAAAGCAAAGGCGAAGGTGAGGGCGAATGAATTGATGCCTTCTAGAAGAGAGAGAGAGAGTGAGGAGGAGTGAGGATAGTAAAGATAGGAAGCAAGAGGCGAAAGGGCGTGTGGGAGGGACGGACAGCAAACTTTGTTACGACATTACCAAGTGCAATTTGTGTTGATTTGATGTTTGAGCGACGCTTGATTGGTTGAGATGCTGCAAGGGCAGATAAGACGGAGAACATGCGTCTGATCAGCATGGAGCTTATGAGTAAGGGAGTCTAATTGGGCGGGTTAAAACCTGGGGATGATGTAGTTGTGACTGGACGTTGAAGTCTTTTGATATTTCTATTTATTGGAGACGTCATTGTAGGAGACATGATGATAATGGAGCATCTGGGGATGGGATGACAGGATGAGAGTCGGGCGAATCTGGTAGAGATGGTATTGACTTGCTTGATCGGACTCACCGAGATGAGACGACCTTTGCTATCAATTGTAAGCATAAGATTTGATCTGATTTGATCTGTGCTGTCTTGCCCTGTGCCATCATTATCATGTCCGGCACTCGAGACTCGAAGCAGACCCAAATGCCCGAAGCAACGGTACGGAACACCGCATCCGCCTGCCGCTGTACCGGGATGCCCCGGAATACAAGGCCAAGCTTTCAGATGCAGAACACACACCCGCCAAGTTTTGGTTGATGTGTGAGTGGTTGTATCCGTACCTGTAGCCAAGCTATGGACTTGGGTCTGCGATTGGGGTGTCCAAGATCGGATTTCCATGTCCGGAGGATAGAAGTGAATCAGCAGAGGCTATGGAGTTGTTTATGCATTGGGTGACAAATGTGTAACATAAACATCTGAGCTTGAAGAGGATAATTAATAAATAAATAAATAAGGATATTGACCGAGACTTTTACTTTTACATGAGTTTCACAAAGCAGGTCAAGGATGACAAGGTTCGCTGGGGGAACAGGGTAGAAATCTGATTGGCTGACGAGTTACGATGTGTCCATGATTTTAGCAATCGAACCCTTGTTCTCATTAAACAACATTTTTACTCATTTGAACTGGAAGGTACCGAGCCAGCCTCCCCCCACTAAAAACCAACGACAGCCTTCCGATAAGGAATACACTACGGATATACAGTAGGTACACTGCAGCGCACTTTTACACGTGAGAGACGCCAAGTCCAACTGGGATGACTCGTTTTAGATCCTCAGGACCAATGACACCCGATGAATTCTCTTATCTGAGTGACGCCAGCGACTCACGTCAAACGGGATGATGCGTGCAAACTTTACTACGTCGTAGCTTTTATACTTTATTCACGGGTGAGATGGACGGGAACTCAAAACGAGGAAGCTTGTTTCTTTCACTTGGTGACGATGTGTTGTAAGTGAAATGGCCAAGAAATATGGTTATTGGCTGCCTCACACTCTCGACATCACACCAAGCTGTTACTAACATGATATCGATACGTTACAGATGTGCGTTGCAACTCTCTGGTATCGGCACATGAAAATCCAACAGCGCATCAGTCAAAGCCAAGAACCACTGCTCACTCAGTATTCAGCTCTTCGGATTGTTATCCCGATAGCCAAGAAGCAAGGGAGAGAGCTGAAGCTCGAGCTGATGCTTCAGCCTGGCCATATTGATAGATTGCCCCAGATATAGAGGTTGGTATAGATGGATATAAATGGGAACAGGGGTTTTGTGGTAGTAATGCAATCGAACGGCTTTACACATTGTCCACCGTAATGGAATAATCTCTTCTGGTTTAGCCTATTTTAGTGATCGGATCAACCCTCCCTCTCCGCATTTACACTCGACGATCAACCAGCAAAGGTGTTTCTGATCAAGATGCCCGTTTTTTTTCGTCTTCTTCTTTTGCCTATCGATCCACAGCTTGCACGTAGATGCTGCCTGCCTTTCGAAGAACATGCCACACCACGAGGAACAGGCGAGGCTTAGACATCACGTCTAGCCCCCATCAACACGGATCAGCTCAAAGATTAGGCTCAGAGCCGTTGCATCTCTATCAAGCCCGGTTGATATGGGCTGTGTCATGCGTAATGTAATGTTGAATAAAGGAAAGACTAGACTCTTTCAGCTTTCCCCATTAATCTTGATTCTCAAACGTGGTAGCAATCTATAGACGAGGGTCTTGAGACAATCCAACCCCACGCTTCGTCTCTCTGCCATATCACACGTCAACGGCGCCCCCCCAAAAACCCCAGACCCAGTTATGACAGATTTTCCCGTGTTTTTTTCTGGTTTCCATTTGGATTTCCCTCTCTGATTGTCTCCCCCAGGTTCGGCTGATCCAATCAAGTGAGAGATTCTAGGGTTTCCTGTTATGCATATGTGCTCTGTAAAATTTATTGCCCAACATGACGGGCCCCCATCTTGAGGGACGTGGTACGATGTCTTAGATAGAGTTGAATTACTGAGTACTGGTTGCACCAGAGAGCAACCATCATATCGACCTAGGTATCTACCTACTTTAATATGTAATCAGTGTTTGTTTCTGGACATTCGTGTTTAACCACGGTGAAGCTTTCCACGCTCGGTAAGGTGAATTTCCTCGACCTTCACCTTCACTTTGCGGCAGCGCTTGCATCAAGAATAAGTCAAGATCGGGCTCTTGTTCGGAGGGCGTGTAGTCTATCAAAAACAGATGCGGACTCTGTCCGGGAAGGAGCATGGCCTGCTCGATCTGGGATCCCAGGAAGTAGGAACCAGCCGAGAACGGCGCAGAGAGGAGTCGATATAGTAGACGCCTTACCCAACGCGTATAAGCGCCTCAACGCTAGGGTCGGTACCTGGGCTTGGCTGGGCAGACGCCGCTATCTTTATCTCTATCATCCACGGTACGTACCGATAAACATCCATGGTGTTTCTTTTTTGTATGTGTCCAACTGGTTACTACAGAGGAGATCAGATCAATCTCTGGCGGTATCACAGCGCAGTACAGCCCTGTGAGCCTGCCAGTACGTATCTTCTTCCCACTATCTTTGCCTTGCTTTGTCACTAATCCCTATCTTTCTCGGCTCTCTGTCTCTGGGGACCCCCCAGCTTAGCTGCTATCTCTATCAGTGTGTCTTGAATTAGAGATGTGTGTTGCGCCTCTATCTCTACCAATACCAGCACCAGTACCAGAATACCAGGAGATCTGCAACAGAATTGTCCCACGCCCAGGATATGCATGGCATGGCATAGCGCGGCCGGCCTAGGTATGGTACTCTGTATCCGTAGATAGAATGCAGTCACTAACTAAAACTACCCACGTCGAACAAATATATTAAAGTCTATCCCCGTCTCATCTTCTTTTGCATTTTCTCGCTTCCATTCTCCATAATCCTTCTCAGTTCCTGTTCCACTAGGTTACTTCCATACCTAGAATTGGTGGACCTTTCCTTCCACTACCTCTTCCACTTCAGGCCTCCTTCCTTGCTTCATTTTGGTTACCCTACCAATTTGAGAAGAATCTCTCCAGTCTCATCGACATTTTCATCTTCCAGGTCTCTTCGATTATCTAGCATCACCCGAACTCACGAAACGAACCCGACGATATTTTGTATACAATAACTCAACATGTCTTACGTCGTTCCTGGGCCACCAACGGTCTTCAATGGCACCAACGAAGAGCTTGGTGGTGATTCCAGTATGTCTTTGCCACCAAAACCGT
Source organism: Fusarium heterosporum (assembly GCA_013396295.1). NCBI lineage: Eukaryota > Fungi > Ascomycota > Sordariomycetes > Hypocreales > Nectriaceae > Fusarium > Fusarium heterosporum. Next base: position 104,350 of record JAAGWQ010000290.1, read on the forward strand.
CACCATCACTTGACGATATTATCGAGATATAAGGACTAACATGATTATCTCACAGCAACCGAGAACCTCAACCAATGGTACCAATCCGGTGACCAGGCCTTCATTATTCTTTCAGCATGCCTCGTCCTTCTCATGGTCCCCGGTATCGCCTTTCTCTACTCCGGTCTTGCTCGAAGAAAATCAGCTCTCTCCATGCTCTGGGTTGTCATGATGTCTTTCTCAGTCATCGTCTTCCAGTGGTATTTCTGGGGTTTCTCTCTCGCCTTCTCTACAACTTCCAACAACCCTTTTATTGGCGACCTCAAGCATTTCGGTCTCATGAAGGTCTGGGGCGCCCCCTCAGTCGGATCGCCTCTCGTCCCTGCTTTGCTTTACTCTTTCTACCAGATGATGTTCTGCGCTGTTACTGGTGCTCTCACTGTCGGCGCCGTTGCTGAGCGAGGTCGAGTCATTCCCAGCATGGTCTTCATCTTCTTCTGGGCCACTCTCGTCTACTGCCCTCTTGCCTACTGGGTCTGGAACCCTAATGGCTGGGGTTTCGTTCACGGTGTTCTCGACTACGCCGGCGGTGTCCCCGTCGAGATTGGCTCTGGTATGTCTGCTCTCGCCTACTCTTGGGTTCTCGGCCGCCGTAACGAGAAGATGATGATGAACTTCCGCCCTCACAACATCTCCCTCATCACTCTTGGAACCATGTTCCTCTGGTTCGGCTGGCTCGGTTTCAACGGTGGCTCTGCCTTTGGTGCCAACCTCCGAGCTGTCATGGCTTGCTGGAACTCTTGCCTCACTGCTATGTTCGCTGCCATGACCTGGTGCCTTCTCGATTTCCGCCTGGCTCGAAAGTGGTCCATGGTTGGCTGGTGCTCTGGTACCATCTCCGGTCTTGTTGCTGCTACTCCTGCTTCCGGTTTCATCGACCCTTGGGCCAGTATCATTCTTGGCGTTGTTGCTGGCGTTGCTTGTAACTTTGCCACCAAGAGTAAGTTATCATATGATTGCTTGATATGGTGAAACAGAAGCTAACCTTATTTATAGTCAAGTTCCTCATCCGAATTGACGATTCTCTCGATGTCTTCGCTGAGCACGGCGTTGGTGGTATCGTCGGCCTCCTCTTCAACGCCTTTTTCGCTCGCGGTTCCATCATCGGTCTCGACGGTGTCAACACCGGTGCAACTGGAGGCTTCATGGACGGCAACTATGTCATTATTGGTTGGCAAATCGCTGCCATCGTCGGTGGTTCCAGCTATGCTTTCGTCATGTCTGCTATTATCGCCAAGATCATTGACTTTATTCCCGGTCTGAAGCTCCGTGCTTCTGAGGAGGCTGAGCTTCTTGGTATGGATGATGACCAGCACGGCGAGTTCTCTTACGACTACGTTGAGGTTCGCCGAGACTTCCTTGCTTGGAGCCCTCATCGTGGCGATCCTGCTCAGGATGGAGATGTTCTTGAGCCTACCCATGGCATCCATGAGCATCAGTCCATGATGAACCCCAGCGAGTCTGACGATGCCCGCAAAACACCTTCTCTCAACGCCCCGGACGTCACCGCACCTCACGCAGTGATTGACGAGAAGCACGCTTGAGCTTGCGTATTGCAATCTTGTCTTTGCGAGTCATGTTAGCCTTGTTTGATATAGAAGGGTCTATTTGTTGCGAGAGTTGATCTCTATTGTCTTTAGCTTATTGGAACTGGGTGTAACTGGCAAAGGCGTTACGGATATATCTTTTCTTCGACGTATATATGTCTTGCTGTTTTTAATACCCACCTGGTAGATGTACACGGCTTTGGAAAAGCGAACAGATAGTCAGATATGTACATATAATTGTGCGATCTGATATTATATAGTCATCGAATCAAATTACTACATCTTCACAATTCTTTTTCTGAACTCAATTGTAATGTGACCATCAAACTTGACCACATAACCCATTTGTCTCAGTGCCTGCTATATACGCCCTTATAAACGTACAAAAGTAATCAAGATCTCTTGACCATGGTACTAACGCGGTCATACAAAGCCTAAATGATACCTCATCCTACAGGTAGATTCCAACTCAACCACTTTGGGTTCAGGAAGGGGGCACTCCGTCGGTAACCTTACCGTACGGCAATGACGGATAATCACCGAAACAGGAGTAGTCGAACTGCGCCTTATCGGCCATGGTGTCTTGCACCTCGATGAACGTGTCCAATTCACACCAACCGTCCTTGCGGTTGACGTCGCATTCCGGAAAACTCCTACCCAAAGGCACCGTTCTCTGGTTGAGAACAAAGTGAATATACTTGGTTTCCTTGCCTTCAAGGTAACCATCCCTCTCTGGGGAGACGGGCTTGGGGGCCTTGATGATTTCGATGTCCAGGCGGGCACCAAAGGGAGTCAGTTTGGATACAACAAACTGATGCTCACCGGGGTATCTGTCGGTAGGAAGCTCCTCGGCAAATTGACGTAGACCAAATGCTGCAAGGATAGAGATGATGTTGGTGTCGTGAGAAAAGTCAAAATAAAGACTTTGGTTCAGAGGGAAAGTCTCCGTCATGCCATCCAGAGTTGTATTGATCTGAGAGCCTGAGTAACCAAGTGTATGGTTTTTAAGGCGCGCCATGACCTCTTGCTGATAGCCAAGACCAGTAGCTCTCTACGTGCGGTGTTAGCAACATTGGAATCATCAAGAGTAGTGCACTTACGCCAACAGGACTTTGAAAACCTGCGCCCGAGGAGAACCCAAGATCGATCGAGTAACCAAAGTGCTCCCACTCCTCATATGTAAATAGGTCACAGAATCTACTGAAGCCATAGGCAACCGTCTCATAGGGACACATGTTCTGAGCTGCCCAAACGTCTGCAGGTGTCCATGTGAAGCCTTCGGTGGCATCATTGAATCGGTCAGTTGCTATTAATATGTTAGTCATTGTCCTGTCGTATCAAACATCGTCTTGAGACACACCATCCTTAAGGTATTTTTCGTACCAGGTAGCTACAGGAGTTACATAGTCCGCCTTGTTTGAATTGGGACAGTTGAGACCCCCGGCAAGTGAGTTGTTGAAGCCAGGAGCTTCGATGATCACTTCTATGGTGGCATTATTGGTCCTGCCGATGTTAACTTTGTAAAGATTTAGTGTATGGCACAGACTTACCACTCCAAGCCGAAGAATCCAGCCATCCAGTTTTCAGCAGACTTCAACATACGATCCTGGGTCTAGATAGAGTTAGAGTGGGCGAATTTGAGCGAGTAAGTCGATCTAAAACATACCGTGGTTCTGACAATAAGCTTGCTTTCAGGGTTATACAGGCTACCATACATATAGCTATGCAAGACACCTAGAGTTAAGCATTAGTCCTGTGGTTAAAGGTTTGGATGAAAAAGCTCTTACCAGACTCAAACAACTCCTGTCGGCCTCTTGGGACTAGAATGGCTTTGCCGAGTTCATACTTCCAGTCATTGAGGAACTCAAGAGCGCCGCTGGCCTTGAGAGTGGACGAAGCGTTGGCAAGACGCTCGCCAAGCGTTGCGACATTTGCACCTGGAGTCGGATATCTAGCACCATGGCGCGACAACATCTGAACCTGAACAATCTCAGCGCCCTGTGGAATTGGGTACTCATCCACGCCGAAGCCGGTAGAGGGAGAGTAGGGGCTCAAGTAACCCATCATCTGGAAGATACTGCGGTTGCCCTCCTTCATGCCCTCAATGGGAATGGATGTCTGCAGCGGGTCATTGGGTACAAAGGTAGCCGTGGGCTCAAAAGCATGAGTCTGGGCCATGAAAGCCGGCTTGCCAGTGGCAGTGACGCCGGCCCATAACTCGGGCGAGGTCTGGAAATACTGGGGCACTCGGGGTGGGGCACCGGGGCATGACCCGGAGCCAGAACCGGAAAATGCTAAAGGCAGGCTGAGATAGAGGTTTGTACCCATAAGAATGACGACAAGGCCTGATAGAAGAAGAACTGTGCTTCTGTATGCTCGAATTGGTCCCCGAGGAATGACTGGTGGGGCAGGATGTTCCCCGTCGCGCTCATCTTGATGCACCGGCTGATAACCCGAAGAGCCCGGAGCGGCCTTTGACTTGAGAATCCCCGAAGGTGTAGCCATGATGACGAGGTGGTTTCCTGTACAATGCAGCTACTGCGAATGCACTGCACTGTGATGTACGGTAGATGTCCTATCTCAACAAATATCTTTTATGGCCAGCCTAAGCGAGGGACACCACGCTTGTGGATATTTGGGATGTACCCCTTTGGCACGGTGAGTGCCCTGAATAGAGAGTCTCGACGGGCAGCAATTAGAGAGTGAAACAAGTGCTCAAGTTTAGGTCGAATCAAACAAGGGGAAACCAGCAAAACAAAATAAAAGAATGGAGAACGCCCTGAGACGACGAGCGTTAGATTCTGATGGCACTCAACTTCGATTTGGTGTCGATGTTGCTTCTTCCAAGATTGGATGAGGCGTCAAATTCGGAATCCAAAGCCCCTGCCTGGATTGGGTTTGAGGCGACGGAAGGAGGGGCGGTGCAAGGGGAAAGTGGCCAACTGAGCTGTATTCTCGACACTGTGCAATGTCTAACCCCTAACCTCTACTGCGGAACTAGGGTAGAGAGTACCGATCCTCAGCTGTCCCCGGCGCTGTGAGGCTTGCTCTAGCGCTATCGAGGTGGAGAGACAAGGAGACAACCGCTCATAGAATGCAACACTGTGCTAAACACTGTATCTATAGTGCCTCTGCCCTGGTTAGTAGATAGATCGCTAAAGTTCCACATTTGCATCTCAGGCGCAGACGCCAGTGCCGCTGTTCCTGTGATCACTTCATTCATCTCTATCCTGGGTTGCAACGACCAGGTATCTACCTACACCGAGAGACTGGGCAGCAGTGGTCTCTTTTCTCATTGCATGGTCCTCCGTACTCTTGATAGGTACACTCTCTTTCGGTTGTAACCCATCGCGATTCTCGTTATCTTTGAAAGCCATCTTTCTTTGATCAGTCTATCACATTCTAAATCTTCATCATTACCGTGTCATCGCCATGAGCCAACATCATGTTTATGCAAAGCGATCAAGCCTAGACCCAAACGAAAGTCCGGGCCAATTCCGTGAAATGCGATTCGTTGAATTGTCCCATGTCAAGTATCTGTACTTTACTCTCTGAACCAACCCCAACAACAATCTATTTAACAACCCCATGTCTTCCTTCCTCCGGTAATAGCAGTAACTTTGATGGTTATTGATATGATAGAATTCCTGACCGCCATTGTCAAACTTGATAGCAATGTCAATCTCAGACTATTTTTCCCTTTTCAGACGGGGCAAGAAGCAAAGCGAGAGTTGGCGGGCGGAGACAACGTTTGAATGACGATGTAAAACAAAAGCAACTTCACCACTAGAATGAACGCGCCAGCGTTGGCCGCCACCGAATAAGAGAATAAAAAGCAACGACAATTGCCGCAACGCTTCTCCAATTACCTCCTGCCCAATGCGGTTCAGATGGGAGCAAGTGACTGATCAGTCCAGTATCTGAGACCACCAGGAATCGAGAATTCAGATCCCGTTTCTTGACTAATACCTCAGTTCCATCCTCTGTCTCAGTGCCAAATCGCAGCCAATCACCTGGAACTAGACACATCTCGAGATTCGACCATACATATGCCTCCCTGATTTTGTTAAGCAGGTCATATCGATCGCATTTTTGTCGATTCGTTTTCACTCTCCCCACCCAAGGCTCACATCTCACCTAGACATGTGATCCCTCTGTGTCTTGGCTCAACGCTCATCTTGTGTCACTCGATTTTCTACAGAATCAAGCCACAGCTGCTCTGATGGTATCTTCTCACATTGGACCGACTTCAAATGAGGCGTCTTATCCGTGCCATTATCATCGCCACCAGCCAGCCTCGTTCTCTCCGAACTTGATGCATCATGGATAACGGCAGCACTTTATCAATTGTCTAGTTCTGAAAACCTTTGATCTCTCTTTGCTACCTTGTTCCCCCCTAGCATGCATCGACTAACTTCTCCCTTCCTCCCAAATGCTCCCTGATAGGTACAAGGTAATTTATGCAGTAGCACATGTCTTTGATACACAAGATGTCCGGCTTATTTCCCAAGCTGTACGAAACACTTGACCGCTTAAACCGGGTTGAGGATGCTAAAGTCACTCTGTCACATATCAATCTGACAACTCTCTGTTCCTGGACATCTCGATCTGTGCATGCGACTCTGTTTATTCGCCTGCGCTTAGGTGCTATTTTTGTATCCGTAGGGTATCTGTACAAACCTCAAAGTTCTAACACAGCTATTGATTACTCTTCCACCTTCCAGCCATCCCACCAAGCCAGACAAAGATAATGCTTTTAGCTTTTCCGCGACCATGACACCAAATAAAAACATACTCAATACCCGAATGCAACCTGTTGCCCACGTCCCTTGTAAGCAGTACTTTTTTTTCTTCTCCCATTACCCTCAGACGCCCCCTTGTTCTATGCGCCTTTATCCCAGCCCCGATAATTATTCAATGATCTCGTCATGTTTCATAAACATGTGTTAGTGTGTGCGTACTCACCCCACAGCTGTCTTAACTGTAGGAGCTAGGGGCGCAAGTTTAATTGGCCTGAGATCGGAGGGGAAAGAAGCCGTCAGGCATGGGCTCGATGTGCCAGATCTTTGGTGCTTCCTTGTTGAAGGCAGCGTCCCATTCTTTCTTCAGGTCCATGGGAAGACTCCATCCAAGCTCGTCGTCACGGAGTCTCATGCGTACCAGGTGTCGACGCTCTTGAGCTCCTTCGCCATTGACAAAGCCTTCACGGCGATGCAAGACCGCGAGGTTGTTGATGAAGTGCATATCGCCTGCCTGAGTACTGATTTCTAGCTGAGTTGCCCTGGCGATGTTCTCGATGGAGTTCAACGCCTCCATCTGGCGTGGCGTAACAGCAGGGAGGTTGGCGGGACGTGGGTGCACCGCATTCCCGGTGAGAGCTACTCGGCCAAAGTTCATGATCACTCTTCCCTCGTGATGAAAGAGGATCGGTCGGCATTGAAAACGGGGCCTGTTCCGGCGAATCATGTCAGTTGACATATTCTTTGTCTCTCACCGAGAAAAGAAAAAAGAGAAACAACAGATGATCATGTGCTATGACTTACAGGGCGAATGGCCAATCAGAACGAGAGAGCGTGCGAATCATGTCAGGACGACTTGCAGCAAGAACGTTGTAGACGGTGTAAGCGGAGGCGATGATGCACTTGCCGCCAGAGACTGCAGTGCTGCGAGTGAGCCAGCTGACAATATCACCTGCTTCTTCATTGTGGAAGTTCTGAAGGGCAAGTTAGCATGGGTGAACTTGAGATAAAGTCATTAGAGGGGAGCATCAACTTACAATGGGAGAGGTGGAGTGACGATGGTGACCAGCCTTGAGCTTGGATGAGTTGTCAGCGACAATGTGGACTGAAGACATGTTAGTTGCTGAAAGAAGAAAAGGCAGCAGATCATGATAGACCGAACTAACCCAGCATGTTGCCTTTTCGATCTTGACGACCATGACGATTGGCAATGTACGACTGGATGCCAAGGTGCATCACCGTTAGATCTTCAGGTGAGTACTTCTGTGTGTTCAGTCCACGAATGACACCAAAACCCTTGCCTTGGTGAACGTCTCGTCGAACACGGTCCAATCGAGGTCCCAGAGTAGGTAGGGGAAAATTGTCTCGAGAGACACAATCCCCGTCAAGTTCCAAGTCTATTGGGGTTTAGCCCATGTCCCAATCGCAAATGCCACGGCGAAGCCTCGGGCAACGTACCTTTGAAAGTTTGTAGAGCATGCTCAACTTCCAGAATGTCGAACTCACTCAGAATATGGACGTAGTCCGATTGATCTGTGAATTGACTACCAGACCAAGCTGTGGACTGGGGGAGCAATTTGGGCCATCCTTCGGGGATCCCAGCCGGTGCATCTGCCACGCGACTGACACAGCCGACGGCTGCAGGAGCTAGTTCAACGGCTGAATGTGGGCCAATGATGGGCCCAAGTCCAAGTGAAGCCATGACAATGGTTTCTGAGGGAGAGTTCGTTAGTTTAGTTTGGGGGTCTGGGCTGAAAGTCTATGTGTCAGCCAGCCATCCTCCAGGGTCAATGAAAGGAATGGGACAGCATTGTAGGGACCTACTTTACGAGACGCAACGGGCCGTTGTCTGATGGTAGCTGGTGTGCAAGGCGAGACAAGGGAGATCAAACAGATCAAGTTGAGATCCAAGATGAGAGGTGAATTGTATGTAGGGATGGATGGTTGGGCGTGTAAGAGAGATGAATGAGAGAGAGAGGTGAGGAAGCAAGAGTTTATCTGGTGCGAGAGAGACGCCTGTTTAAATGTCTTGCTCGGGCCCAGATGTTGTGGAAGGCGGAGATGACGAGACAAGGAGCAGAAGGAGTTCTGATACTATCGTCGATGAAGTGACGTTGGAGGCGTCTTTGTCGGAATTGGTTCTGGGGTCTGGGGTACAAATAGTATATCGAGAAGGTACAGGCCTACAGTCAAGAAAAGGAAAGAAAAACAGCAGATCCAGGGAAAGAAGTAGCGGCTGATATGTGTGACAATGACAAGGACAGTAACGGCAGTTATAGCTGCAACTGCAACGAAGGATGACGAGAGTGACTCGGAGTGGCAGATTTCAACGAGAGGTCAGAAGGTCGACAGCTCTTGACGACCGAGATTAAGATCTGAGATTAAAGCTGGATATTGGTGTGAAAAGGCTAAATGACGTTTGGACAGTGGAGGCCGTTGCAGGTAATTATACCTGTTCTCGAGGCATATGGAAAGCTCCATTGACAGCCCCGGTTGGTGTTGGAGATGAAGTTATGGCAGTAACTACCTAGTTACCTTGCCTAGGCAGGTATGGAGAATAGCGGGCGGCTCAAACGGGGGAAGGATGTTGATGGCCGTCGACCGTGTAACGTTCGTTCTTTCTTCCTTTTTCCCGTCCCATGCTTTGGATCCGACAAGAGAAGAAAACCGCTTTCTCCTTCTTTGTTCCTGCTCTTGTGACCACGTCGTCTCCAGACGATCCCCAGCACTAGGTGAACTATAACTTACACGCCAGGGTTGTCCTGGGGCGGTTTTCGAGCTAAGGTAAGGTACAAGACAGGGAAGGTAGGTAGGGCAAGGCAAAGGTAAGTGTAGATCGGGTACTTGCGTACCCATATCAACTTGTTGCAGGCACGTCGCAGATACGCGGCGGCAGTCGACACAGTGAAGACCCGGCAACACGGGTAGACACTTGACATCCATGGGAGATATGCCTGTTAGGTATCCGCAAAAGTATCATGTGCCGGGTTACGGATACCATCATAGATTGGGGCGGTGGCTGGGTGGACCATGGGGGCATGAACCATGGACCTTGAACCATACCGTTGGGCTTGTAAATGATTGTCCTTGCGGTTCTCTCGCTTGTCACTGGTCGCTCAAAGGCCTGGATAGCAGCATTCACTAACTCTGGGCTACCTCGTACCTAACCTTGCTGGGTGACAAGGGAGGGAAACGAGAAACGATGGACAAGATGGGACGACATGACATGGCATGGGACGAGACGAAACCAGGCGAAGGAGAAAACTGTAATCATGCAGTGAATTAAGTTCTCTCATTCCTCGAGAAAACGATCCTGGCTCTCAACTCGCAGGGCTAGTTGCGAGAGAAAAGGAGCAAAGAAAAAGAAACAAAGAAACAAGCGAGATAAAAAGAAGGAGAAAAGAAAAAGAAAAGAACGACTGAGCAAGTCGAGTTAGCATGGATGATTTCCAGAGCTGGAATATGGAGTTCCAGCCTAGAATGCGACTACGGAGTAAAGAAAAGCAAAAAACAACACCAAGACCTAACTACGAGCTAAGCCTGGGCGCAAACTAAGAGAGATTCGACTGCTCGAAGATCCTATCCTCGTGTTGATCCCTGATGGCTTCCCTAATCTCAGGTCTCAGGAGTCCTTGAAAAAGTGGTTCCCAAACCAGGGTATCCGTCTAGCTGGGATCCGCATAGCTCCTATACTGTACGGGTACCTTGTTGGCCTCTTCAGATATCGTACATAGGTTTTTATCAGATACACCTGCTATGTACTACCTACCGTAGGCTACCTGCCACGGCAATAGAGATGGGCTGCTGCATAGCCTACGGCAGTCGGTATTAATTCTCAAGATAGTCGAACTTTGTCAAGCGATATATCATCATGATTGGCTGACGGGACTTATCCGCCACCCGTTAGCTTTGGTGTCTCGGCTCCCAGATACTGGCTCCCCGTAGCAAACCAACATCAAACAACATTACCTTGGGCATCTGAGTGTCAAAGCAAAAAGCAAGGGATGCGCAAACATACGCGCCCATCTCATTTCCCCTCGCTCGCCTTTTCTCTCCGCTCTTTCCGAACGATACACAACAATGCCTAGACCGCGCCTCATCAAATCAACAGAAGCGCCCCTCCGGCTCCGGCTCCGGCCTCAGTTCCAATCCGCCGCCAGCCAGGTCCGGCCCGCCCGGCTTGTTTCCACACCCAAACCTAAGCCCCCTCCCCCTAAGTTACCTTGGTACATATAAACCTTCATCCGCCTCGTGTTTGCGTCCTGCGACGCACAAGCCGTCAAAACGCAGCAACCCGTCCTCGGTCAACACTCGGTCAGCACCTCTCGCCTCTTGCTGCTGTAGGGGGCCGCCCGCACGCACTCGGTGTCTCTATTGCTGCCTCTGCCTCAGTTTCTGCATTCTCTACCCTTGCTCATCATCGTCCTCTTCTATACTGACTGCATTGCATCGTCACATCACACTCTTGTCCGTTTCTCTTCAACTGCTTTCTCGTTACACTGATACCTTGGAGAACTCATCCACATGTCGGCCAATCAAAGTTGAACAAGAATGATCGATCTCTTTGGCTATCAATACCCAGTTCACAATTCCCTGTGGTTCATGCCTCTTTAGTCCCATTATGCCAGTTCCATTATTTCTCTATGCCTTCACTCGCTGTTGACCGCTTTTCCATTCCCAAATGAATCCCGTTGATCGTGATCATCGTTATCGTCGTCATGGCCGTTACCGTTGGTACCTGTTGCCACCCGCATTGACCCTCTCCCTTCCTTCGCTTTTGAATACAGTCTCATTTCCCACATCCTCGCTGTGAGTACAGCATCCGCACGATAGCATTGCAGCCCCGCATCTGCACGGTCGATGCAGACTCTTCGAAAATCAAACCCCTTTCCACGTGTTGACCCAGAAGAATGTCGATAGATTTCTTCTGTCGACTAACCAATCAGTCCACCAAATCAGATTGTTGTTCGGGGTTGCCAGTTGCTCTCGAACAACTGACTGACGAAGAAGTAATCATGCTCATACGCGGCTGCCTTCCTGAGCTCTTCCCATTGCGACGCTAAACCACAGAGTTTGACATTAGCACCATATCAAGAGTCGTGGCAAAAGTTGGCCACAAGATATAACACCAAGGTGGACTCACCATATCGTTTGGCCAAGGTACTGGTTGTGTGCACAAACTTGATCTTTTCTTCGTCAAGACCAGCCAAGGTGCGCAGGTCTTGATCTTTGCAATCCTCTGAGAACGGGAAGATACCCTTGTTACAGTAATGGAAATGCGCAAGTAAGATATTTGCTCCTTTCATATCCCTACGTCAGCAAGTACTTGAACACGTGAGCGTGGTGGCAGGAGAACTCACCTAGGTGATACTCTTTCACTTTTTCTTCACGCGCAAACCGTCTCTGTGAGTATATCCGCGGTCAGTAACCGTCCGTCGCTCTTCACATGTGGCTAGTGGCATATGTCAGGATATCTTCTCACCTTCATTCCGTGTTTCTTCGCGTATCCAGCATCGTGTGATGTGATGAGAGCCGTGTTGTGCAAGAGAATGAAGATCACAAGATACGTTACAAGCCAGGTGCTCTGTTTGTTCTTTGACATCATCTTCTGCAGTTTATCCAAGAGCTCTCTTCGCAGTTTCGTCTGGATGTGATGAATCAGAACAAGATCCATCTGAGCACCAAGCACTGGCGGAAGGGGAATTTTGCCATGGTTCGGGTTAGTTTCGTCCAGGATGTTCTCGTTCATGCCCAAAGTCTCTTCTCCGACAATGAAGCTTGACCTTGTTGTCAACCGAATCGACATCCACAGCAAGAGCGTGTGGCGAATAAGTTCTACGCACTCCGGTGAAGTGGATGGATCTCGGAAGATCTTCCAAGCACGTAAGTACGTTCGGAAGAGCAGACCTTCACGAGGGCCGAGCAACTTGTTAAAAGCATCCTGCATGCTATTCTCGATGTGGCCCAGGTACTCTTTCTTTACCTCCTCGAGATTCACCATTGCATAGGGCGGAATTGTCACCGACTTCTTGACACCTTTGTAGTCCCACGTGCGCTCCAGTTTGTCCCCCGCCTGAGGAATGAATCTTTGGACCTTGACTCTGACGAATTTGTTTGAGAGTCCTTCTGAGAGATATATAAATCTGGGCTCTTCATTTGTCGCCCAACTCTGTATGGGATCCGAAATGTTGTTGGTCCATCTTCGCGTCCATTCGTAGCCTGGGACTTGCCCAGGTTTGAATAGTCGGATGTCTGTGATCTTGTACCTGAGGCAAGGAAAGCGTCCCGCTCTCGAGTTAGAGACTTTCTTGCACGTCAAGCATGGTCCGCCCTCTTCTTCTGGATTGTTTTCACACTACGGCAAACGGTCAGTTTTCTACCCACAGTCTCAAAATATTCATTATAGCGGGAGCTTGGCCTTGTTCTGGCTGGGTGCGCATCAAAGGCCGTCACTTACACGAATCCTCTGCATTCTACATCTGATGCAAGAGCCAATTTTTCGAGTTTGAGCAGTTTGCTCACGAAGATTGTGGTCTTTGAAAGGTCCTCTCTTTCCACCTCGCTGATTGGGAAGCAGGATATCAAAATTGGGATGCTGGTCCATCAGAGACCACCCGCCCTGCACCGCATCTTCACCCATCTGGCCATTGATAAGCATACCATACTGGGAGACACTATTGCCTGGGGAAAGATTATGATGAGCAAGAGCGGTTGTGTCGACAAGATTGGCTTCTGAACTATATTCAACTTGTGAGAGCGTTTTGGCCATTAGATGTTGATTGGACATCATTGCTTGATTTTCCAGCTGTCCTTCATCTTTGAATGTCTGGCCTGTGTAGAAGCCTCGACATGAAAGAGATTGCTGTTGATCTGGTCCAGTATCACCTATCAACGGTTCTGCTAATGTAGTCTGGTCCGGGATGAGAGGGAAGCTGACAAGCGGCGCAACATTCAGATCTGGCTGTTGATAATTGTAACTTGTCTGTTGCCCAGCACCTAGAACCGCACTGACATACGGCTCAGAGGGTGGCATTGTCATAGCTGGCTGCTTTTCTGCCACGTAGGGAACATCTGGGCCAGGAATAATTGGCGCAGAGTTGGGCAATTGTTGATAGCCTTTCGTGACTATGTCAGCGATGGTCTCCAGTATATTACAGTAGGTCTTCCATAAGTAAGTTAGAAAAGGATAGTTGAGTACTCACCATCCGACTGCCTCGAGTCCCAGCCACAACACGGGCAGAGAAATAACGTGAGATCCGCCATACGTCGTGCTAATGGTGAAGTTGAAGACGGTATCGAGCTCTGCCCAGACTCTTCCCAGCCTGAAGCCGTTCCATAGTGTTCATGTTGTTGGTTGTAAGGATCTGATAGTGGAAGCTTTATCAGAGGTCCTTGGGACGGCGCTGGGCCATGCTCTGGTGTCATTGGGATAGATGGGTCAAGCCTTCTTCTCTTTCTACAGTGCTCTTGATCAAGGAGTTGATGTATTTGATAACCAGAGGCTATTCCATAAAAGCTTGCTAGATTTTCAAGGTTTTGGTGGATCTCATATGGTAGAATATTGTAGTTGGGATCCACGGGAGGGGTGAAAGGTATTGATGAAGAAACCTGATCGTCAACCCCCGGGTGGAGGAGAGGCCTCTTAACTTTGGAAGGATATTGCAGATTCTATAGAAAAAATCAATTCACCGCACATTTGTGTCTGACGAGGAGGGGCCTGGGGGCAAGATCAAGGTGAGGATGCTGGTCCGGGAGTCATGGCACGAGAGCCACGATGGGGCGGCGACAGGAGGAAACGGGGGTGATTGGCAACAGCCGCAGGGGCCATGCAAAGAGAATGATGGGACGGGGGATCGATGATATAACCCCATGCAGCTTGCCGCCAACCGGGGAGAGAAACTCTTACCATCATGGCTGCAGTGAGACAGGACAGGGTGTGGAACAAAGACTGCCTAGCAGTAGCAGTAGGAGCAGTAAGAACAGAAGTCAAAAGTCAAGGTACCACCACGCGGGGACCAAACTCGACGAGATACAGGCAATGACAAAGGAGAATCTAGCTTGCCCTATTTGGACTTTAGCAACAGTGGTCAAAATCGAGCGACGCCGGGGTGAGAGGGGAGGGGGGAGTGTGGTGGGAGGCTAAGGTGCCACGAAAGCCATCACCGGAGCACTTGACGTTGAAACCCCCGTAGTGCGCCGAGTGGAGCACCAGCGACGACCGAAGTCAAAACCGCGGCCGAGAGAAAGATTCTCAGACGACCGGAGAAGAGAACCGATGCGACGAAGGGGGCGAGAAATCCGGGGATGGCAGAGAGAGAAACGATAAGAAGGGGTTGTAAGGCAAGCCCAATCAGACCTCGGGGCTCCTTGCCAACAGACGTCAGTTTGATGGATCAGATATTGGTGTGATGATCAATCGTCAACTGGAAAAGCCTCAAGCGTAAGTATTGCACAGTACAGTACAGTTGGGACAAGACGTGGAGCCTTGTCTACCCCGTTTACTCTTTTAGCAACAAGACGGGCTGAGCTGTCGTGGTACTGGCGACAGAACGTGAAGCGAGAGGCTGGAGGTGCTGGTGCTTGCACTGGCTGGTGCTTTGAGCGAAATCACGACGATATGCCTGCGGCCGCGATCGTATGGATGACGGCCAATGCGGGCTGCGGGCTAAGCAAGTATGCGGCTGGCGGTGTGGTGGCTGTAGCGACTGGGCGCTGGGCGATTCAAGCAACGGCTCGACGACGGTCTGCTGGGAATGGTGATGATGAACGAGTCTGTGAGAGAGGAAAGTGGACTCGGTGAGGACGGCGTCGACATGGCCTCGTGCTGAGTAGTTTTTGACCGGTCTGAGGGGTACCATGAGAGTGGCAGGGGCCCTTCTGATTGCACTGATTGCAGTACGTGGGCAGAGGATTCTGGGACACTACCCGCCCTGCCGGTTCAGTGTGCCTGGAGTTCCCGATCTGGTGCAAGACAATAGAAGCAGCACCAACGGAGAAATAGAAAAAAGAACAACAGCCCTGTGAATGGTTTGAGGACTTGGCTACGTTAGAAATCAAAAGGGTGGCCCAACTTCTTGCGTGATCCCAGATCTCCAGTCCCCAATAATGCGGGCTAAATCCCTCAGTCGAATCTCCGAATCGATTCATTGTTCCATAACCACAGAGCCCAGTCATCAACAACGGTTAATTCGTGCATTAAAATGCCCATGTGATTAACATGGGGCTGACCAATGTTGGTCATGGCTGCACGACCGACTCGCTCAGCTAGGATCGATGTGCGTGTTATCCTCAAATTGCTTTTTTCTCTCACAGGGTCTTGCAACGCCAACCCGCCCAGACATCGCACCCCAGGTTCTAGGTACATCGTCAACTCCGCAAACTAGCAAAGGTTCTCAGAAGTACATAAGCTACCCAAAGATGCCAAGCAGGTTCAACAAAGGCCATGTTTAGTCCTTCTGTTGACGCGGGCCCAGTGTTGGGAGACCGTTGGACCGGCCACTTGCGAGACCAACTGTAAAGACGATACGTCTTAATGTCCCAGGGAATGCAATGACACCTCGAAAGCCACGAAGGAATAAGCTCTTGTGGTTTATAGGTCGTCATGATCATCCAATATCCTCAGATGCAGGAAGGCATCGTAAACCTACAAATCTATAGTCGTTAAACCAAGTCCTTCCGACTACTCCTCCTTCACCTATCACGCTTACCAAGGCTGACAAGCGATAACAGCTAGCACCTCGTGGTAATCCGAGGCGGATAGTGCTATTTGAGTCGTTGCTGGTTTCTGGCCATGTGATAAGACTCCTGTGTGCTATCGTCACGCAAACGTTCCGGTTGGTACGAGGCACAAAGCACGAGGCAGGGGCAATGACCGGTGAGACGAGCAATCACCATTGCTCATAGCCGGACATTGCAATTCAGGATCGGACCGATCGACATCCGGTTGTATGCAGGCCATGATTGCGAACTCTTGAAAGAATTTAGGTGCGATCCGATGTCGAACCCGGCCACTAGCGGCACGATACAGTCCATGAATGGGATAGGATGGACCTTGAGCCGCCGGCAAGCATCACATCGTATTGTCTAGCCAGGAGGCGCAGCTCCTGTTTCTGATTCTGGCTCTAGCTCTGGTCCTAAGACTGATTCTGCATGATTGATGGCGCGTTCTGTCTGGGTTATATTGCATCAGGATGCATAAAGCATCTGCATACGCCTTGGTCTACATGGCTGAATTGTGGTAGGTAGGTTTTTGTTTTCTCTTTCCTCGCCAAAGTGCAGTCATTCTCTGGCCGAAACACAATGATGGGCGTTCATGGCGATGCCAGCCTGTGACGTCGGTCTGGATGATGATGGGTGGCAAAGGGGAGTACTTGTATGCGGGTGGCAGAAATAATCACTGGGCGTTTCTCGAAGCGTAGGAGGTACCTTGACAACATCCCGTGATTGGAAGTCAATTCCAAGTGGCGGGTGTGCTTTCCCTCTAGGGATGTTTGGTAGTTTTGCCTTTGTGTTAGGGCGAGGCGTCCAACGGTCTCTTCGGACGAAGGTCCGAGACTGGCTATAGGTTAGCCAGTAAAAGGCTGTGGTCGTTGAACGGGCTTGACCTCCACATCGGACAGTAAAAAAGAGCCAAACACTGGCTTCGTATCCAGTCTTAACACCCTGCGATTGCAGACCGAATGATCTAGTCCTCACCGATCCTACCCACACACCGATATTAAACCTCAACTCTTGAGCGGGTGTGAAGATGAGCATGGATGCCACGAGGATGAACGGCTAGACTAGATGGGCTCCCACTCTCACCAATACCGTTAGTGTTTATCCACCAACGGGTCTTCCCGTCTCAAGGCAGGACGAACCGAACCACACCAGAACGTCTCAGTCCAAGTTCGGAGTACTTCAAATAGTCAATTGTGGTGACCTTGGCTCGGCTTGGGATCTCAAATCACTTCTCCAAATCTGTCTCATGCGTCACATATGCAGGCAAGAAAGCGTGGTTACACGGGGGAAGACGAGTCCCTTGCTTTACTTTTTGTCATTGGCTCAGCCCCCGTTTTTCTGTTAGGCAGGTGGCCGTGTAAGCTGTCGTCGAATCAGTTATCAACCCCAAGATCCATCCTGTGTACCCGCCGACAGTGACGGGTATCCTTTGCTATTCCCCTTCTGAAATGAACGGTATGGTAACGCAACAGCAATACATAATTATACTGCGCAGCCACTCGGGAGCTCCGCTGGCTGTGTATCAGGACCTGCAACTGTCGACTTTGCGCACTGTTAGAGCCTTCTCCGGGTGGGAAAGCAAACAGTTTGTGACCAGAGTGCTGTTGGGTGGGTGATCGATCCATGGATGATGGCTCTCCGGTGCGTCTCTCCCGGTTCGGTCGGTTAGCACTGCCCACTATCAGAAATCAAATATCGCGAATGCAGTTTGCTTCAAGGCACGCCTGTCAATGCAGATGATATTGGAATGCTCGGGGTCCAAGTGGTCGGTATCCCAGCATGAGAGCAATGTGATTGCTCACCGGTCTGCCAGGAGCCCTTGTTTCCAGAAACTCGGTAATCCCCCACACTGGGCTGGGCGTGCTGGAGCCTCAGGGGGCAGATGCCGGCATTCAGCTGTCAAAGCGAGGAATTTGTGGTTTTACTAACCAACATGGTGATGAGATCGACTGTTTGAATCCTCACCGAGCTGCTAGGGCATACGGTCTCGCCGTAACCCTAGTCGCTCTCAAGCATGGTCTCAGGCTTTGTACCCAATGCGATTTTTGCTCGCTTGCTGGGTAGGTAGGTAGGTATTGAGAGTCCATAATTCTTCAACCAGACAGAAGCCTTCCAGACGACCAACTGATTGCTACACGTTTGAGAATTCCAAAACTTGGGACTAAAACCACCAGATTTCTCTCATACCGTTCGATTTTACTTTCTTTGCCTGAAAGTTCGCGCCGTATGTATGTTGCTCGCAAAATTCTTTGGTCGTTCATCTCCAAAGGGCTACCTCTCGACGTATACTCTACTTTTTTGGAGGCGTCGTGCTCACAAAATCTCTAGCGTATTACGTCAACTTGGTTTCCAACAGTCTATGCCTCCACTTCATAAATAGTTATCCCGAGACGCAAACCATCTAACTAATCGAACACATCGCTGCACATACACTTTGGGGGAAAGGCCTTGAATCAATAGGCTTCCTGTTTTGTTATGGGGCCATACGATAGAACGATGGAGGCTCGGCAATACAGGAAGGAGTATGTGATAGATATGGCGACAACAATTCCGACGACGAAATACACGGATGATAACCCGGATAGCGACTTGAGGCTCATAACTTCATCCTGTGTTCTCGAACGACGGTTACCTGCCTCCCTCAAATCTACAACAAATTACGCTGTATATTGTCTGAGATCACCCCCGTTGTAAGGCACTTTGACTGGAAGTAGGTGGAGCCTTCGGATTGCTTTCGCCAAGCGCGGAACTAGTTACTTTAGGTAAGTTAGAAACTGGGTCTTGCCGTTGAAGTTTGAATGCGGTAGGCAATCTCCATCGCGGGCGAGTGCCTTTGGTGTTGTTTGCTATTCATGACCCGGCAGGAACCATTTGTGATCAGTCACCCTTAGGTGGTTTCACAAGGAAAGAACCAACCTAACAGGCTCTCTTTCGATCATGTGATCGGCAGCACCTAAGGTGGCCCAATTTGGCTGTGCCATCTACCTGCGATATTGTCGCACAACAACAGATACTTGATTATCCATCTGTGACGCGCTCTGTTTGGTCTGGTAGAACTCACTTTCTAACTCAAGCCGTATATTATCTTGGCACGAAACCTGTCTCTACGACTGTTGGCTTCCAACGGCTTTTCGTCAACTATCCAGCCTCTGGCTTCCTCGTCTTGCAGCCGGGACTAGAAGCCCTCACCGACACCCGACTGTTTGCGTTGGGCAGCATCCAAGACATTGATTGTGCAGGTGCCTACTGCTTCCCCGTACAACATAGCCAACTGCTGTCTTTGAGCTGCTTCGTTATTGTGGCTTTCTGAGTCGAGCGCGTTTACCGGTCCATGCCATGGAGTTGAGCCAGGAATCTATTCACGATGTCATACATCCGACTGCGGCTTTCTCGGCCCATTCTCCAGGCCACGATCTGAACTCGATCTCTCAGAGTACTAAGTCTGTTGACTGGCAAGACTCGCTGCTAAACCCAAAGAATCGTATTGATAGCCTCAACCCACTGGAGCAGCCTTTGTGGCGGATCGATGGCTGTACTGCTTTCGGGAGCCAGTTCTACGCTGTGCCCATATTCTTCGACCCCATGCCTCCAATCCGGATGGATGTTTTTATTCCTGAGCCTTCGAAGCTTTCTCCCGACCTTCGACATGTCCTTGATGTTGATGTGGCATTCCATACTACAAGTGCCAAGCGTATCGCGCATCTCGGCATCACTCAACATGTACTCCGTATTCTACAGTATTGGACATCGCATCAGCAGGATCCTATGGATATTTTCAAGAGTATTCCATTTGGATCCAGGATTGTGATCAAAAACTTGCCCATGAATGTCACTGATGCAGAGGTCATTATTGCGCGGACTCATTACCTGGAACGTCAACTGTTGTCGGTATCTTCTCTCGAGAAGGCCTGGGGAGGTAACATTGAGTTACCTCCTACAGTCGATCTCAATGACGTGGTATATGTCTCACAGCTGCACGACAGTGTCTGCCTGGTCAAGATTGAAGGCAAGACGTGGATCTTTAAGGCCCTTACGAGTTACACCAAGTACCTTTATCACGAACTGAGGCAGCTTCTCACCATCCAGCCACACCCCAACATTGTCTCTCGGCCTATGCACCTTGTTACAAAGAAATGCGGTTTCGGTAGTAAAGTGGCTGTCATCGGGTTCACGCTGGAGTATCATATTCACGGCAGCCTGCGCGATCTAATTCCCTTTCTCAAGCTTCATAACATGGTGTCGTTGGCTGACGAGACCAAATGGTCTATTCAATTGGCTTCAGCACTGGTGCATCTTCGTACGACATCTAGTATTTTCTACCCAGATCTCAGGCTAGACAATATCGTTCTTTCTGCTGCTCGAGATGCCATTATGGTTGATTTTGAACAACGTGGAGTTTGGTGCGAGTTTGCCGCTCCTGAGGTCAATGCGCTTGAGTACGTGAGACTACTTGCCGTAGACGAAGAGATTCCAGCAGAGGTCAGCGAGAAGTATTCGAATCTTTTGACAGAAATGCTTCCGGAGTGGCAGGCGATGGGTGAAAGCGAGGAGTACAAGTGGCCCTCCAAAGGCTATAACGTCCCATGGGCATGTCTCACTCCAAAGGAGCAGGAGGCGTGTGAGGTTTATATGCTTGGCCGGGTATTGTGGTGCATCTTTGAAGGGAATAGTGCTCCCCAAAGAGCCGCGGTCTGGCTTTCATACCAATGGGAGCCGCTTGTCGAGTTCCCAGGATACACCAAAACTCCTGGGGCGATGCAGCGTCTGATTGATCGGTGCACTCGCGGAAGACAAGCTGGTCTTAGTAGGCTGATTGTGAGAGAGAGAAACCAACTAGTGCTCCGCCAGCTCGAGAAGACGGGCCTCTCCACCCCAGAAGAGGTGCAGCAGACTGCCAAGGACTGGTGGTCTCGAGAGATCGATGCATCGGAGAAATGGCTTAGACAAAGGATCGATGGCATGAAGAGTGGTGAGTGGAAAGAGAATCACTATGATCGGCCCACACTGAAAGAAGTTCTCGTGGAACTTGAGGCGTTTCGCGACGAGAGCGGATTCAACTTTTGACAGATTTAATTGCGATTTCATTTCCTGGCAAATGGAACTCTTCACTCCACAGTATAGCTACAGATAGCAAGTAAGTTTTTAGACGAGGAGCAATTGAGATTGATGCGTTGAACTCGTTCAACCATAAGTGCAGTGTGGACAAGTTTCTTTAAGTATAGCATTTTATATAGATAATGTTCGTTACGCAAAGATATCGATATCAATCAAAACAGATGGTATAATGTTCATGTTTTCAGAGGAAACCGTTTCCTCCGTTGCTCTCACCTAGTCCTCCTCGTATTCCTGCCACTCATCTGCCCCTGAATAGGCCGCTTCAGACTAGATCCTGTGCTCGACGTCCTCAGCCTCCTAAGCATCGCCCTGAACCGCTGCACATAACCCGCTGGCGCACCGTAGATTTCAATTTGGTCAAGACTCGTCTCGAGGTTATGCAGAAACTGGCTCGCCGCCTCCGGGATGAGGTTCAATACATTCAGAACAAAATCTTGATCGCGATCGCCAATGAGACGTAGGTAGAGGTTCCGGTCGACACGGGAAGCATGCTTTGGACCCTGGTTCTTATTACGAGACACCACCAAGTTCAGAACGTGTGTGAGACCACGAGCAGCAGACAAAGCCTCGCGTGCTGTCAACGGACTCTCGCGGGTATATATCTCATGGCGCATGCGGTTGACACAGCCAACAATGTGGGAAGCTGCCCACGGCACATCACGGGGAAATTCAGAATTCGGAGAAGGGCCTGCGGCATCGAGATCCCGAACGACGCGATCGATACGCTGTGTGAGCTTATAGAAAGAATCTCTGATGATGTCCCGAGGGCGAGAAAGAGAGCGAAAGTAGTGAAAGAAATGGTGGTTGTCCAGCAGCATTCGGAAGATGGTTTGTTCGAGATCGTTGCGTTTGATAATCTTCTTTCCTAGAGATAAATGGTTGAAAACATCTGGACGAAACTCGCTGGTATCAATATCATAAACAGATGCAAGAATCTCTCGGGCTTCTTGTGTACGGAATGCATCAGGTTCGTTGTCATATTCTGAATCCGGAGTAACGAGTTGGCAGTGAAGTCCATCCGCAAGCACACCAAGACGATGCTTTGAGATGTTCTGGAAAGGATCTCCAAGTTCTTCAGCATAGCCTGAGGGACTCATCTTGAGTGGCTTGCTGATATCAGTATCGTACAGAGTCTGTTTGACGATCTGATCCAGCAGCCAAAGGAGGTGTTGGCAAGGTTGACTATCGTTCCGGCATGAACAGCTCAGTTTTGAGGTGCCGTCTTCTGGGGCACGGATCCGTATTGAACGCGTGACGAGCTCTGTCATCTGAAACGCATATGTGTCATCTATATGGCGGCACTTTTCGAGGGCAATCTTGGGAGGCTCCTTGAAAGTATCGCGGACCATGGATTGGGTGTTTTCAGAGAGATGGTCGATGAGATAGGCGAGCTTGGTAGGCGAGCGGACAACAGAAGGCTCATTTTGGTCGTACTCGGAGCTATCGTCTTCATACTCAGAATCATTTGAATCTGATTCCGATTCTGGTTCTGAAGAGGATTCATCATGGCGAGGCTGCTCTGCTTCCTCCATGTAGGATCGAGCCCTGGTGCGAGAGCGGGTTTCTGGAGACATGCTCATAAGAGATAGTCTGTTAAACAGGGATGAAGGAGACGACATTGACTTGAAGGAAGCTGCAATGCGGTGGTGGTGAGTTGGGGAATATATGAGGTGGTCATGATATAGCTTTATATCGTACCTCGAGCGAAGAAGGCTGAAGCTTGTAGCTACTAGCTAGCTGCCTTAGCTATAGGAAACAGACCCCAACTGCGACCATTGATGGTTGGTGATGAGCCTCAAGGCCAGGTACAGGGACTCATGAGGGGCCCCAAGGCATGATGGACAATAGAGTAAAGAAATAATAGCATGTAATGGACATTGCACAGCGCACATCACGGCTGGCAATGGCTGGTGAGCGATGAGGTCCCAGCTGTGGCTGTGAAGTTCAAGGTTGTATAGTACATCCATACTTTACCGCGACTGTGGTTGTATCCACTTGATATTGGATATTAAAAGTGCATGCATGGTTTTGTTAGCCAATGATGGACATGTATTGAGAAGTTGTTGTTCGCACATCAACGATATCGATCATAAGCTATTTACTTCAAATCAAAGAGGATCAAACGTTGACAACACAACTTCACGATACATTCCGTGTAGTCAACCGCAAGATGAACTCCTTTGTTCCCTTATTCTTTCTCTGTCTCCCGGTGACAAGAATGCTAATAACTCGATTGACGTTGGTTCACCTTGAATTCAAAGCCTCCCACACTCAGCCACAAGAGCCCACTTTCACCCCGTCTGGCGGCTATAGAGCCAGTCACAACTCTCCACGGCTGATATACCGCGACCTCATCGGCGACCCGGCACGCAAATCGCCAGTTGCAGCTTTTGTTTCTACTTGTTTTCCTTTTTCTCTTTCTTGCGGGTCGCGGATGATGCGGCCTGAAAAAGCGACCTGTCTGTAAAGGCCTGGTTCGATTATCTGGCAAGGCATTTTTCTAAGCGACAGTTTCGAAAGACGGCGGATTGATGCTCAGATTCGTTAATAGAACAATTGGCGTGAATACTCTTTGCAAATCATGATGAAATACGGTCAAGACTTGTAACGTCTGTTGCTCTTGTCTTGGGCAATGCCACATCGTTCAGTCTACCTGAGTAGATCAACCACAAATGTGGTATAGTCATACCGAGACCCCAACGCCTTCAACCAACAACTCATCCCACAAGTATCAATCGATATTCAAGTCCGTGAACTGACAGCTTTAACCAGTTCTGGTCTCGGCAGGTCCGTCCAGTCCATGCGTCTGTTGGTGGCGTCTTTCAAAAACGACGATCTTGCTTCTCTTGACTACGGACTACACAGAAGCCTGTCGCCAAGTTCTTGATACTCCCGCGGTTGGATTACGGCATGCCTTACATCTCACGTTACATCAATGCTGTCCATCACGGTCATGGTCAAGCGAATTGACTGGATGTAAGACGTCTCATAACGTTCAATCAACCGTTACGTTCACATCCTCAGGTGACGTCAAACTTCACATGGTTGATTCTCTACGTCAAGGCAGGATCAGATTTGGAACAGTCCATTCAGACATCAATAGCCATGTCAAACCCCAAGTCCCAGACAGGAACCGACTCCCTCTCTTTACCGAATCAAACCGACTTCATTCTGGATTACCATTGTTTATCTGTTTCTCTTTCCATTGTCAATATCAAATTTGGTAGTATGCATAACGTCAAAACCCAGAGCAGAATGGAAAGTCGAGGCCAGTGATACGTCTCGTATCTGTATGGTCTCAATCCCATCAAGCAGATCGCAAGGGTGAACGAAGGGGGGGGCCATGGAAAGATCCAGGGTTAAAGGAAAATAAGAAAAAAGAGACACAAGTGCAACAAAAGCTATCCACAGGCAACAACATCATCAAGACCTATCCCAGGTCATGTTTAAAAAGCAGTGCGTGACTGGTCGTATCGCCACTTGCTGAATCAACCTTGAATTTCCCCAGTGCACCTAATTCCCAGGACCGTATAAGGAG
>JAAGWQ010000291.1:0-29601 GCA_013396295.1 Fusarium heterosporum
ATTGATAGCTGGTGAGCTAAGTTCTGTCTAATGCTAATGGGTTTGTATATATACTTGAATGGTAACTTAGGGAGCGAGGCTATCATTGAGCGACGTCGTCCCTGGAGCGATGCGCTCCTGTCTTGGTCGCTCCTATCTTTATGGATGGAGGATGTGGAAATTGTGGGGTACACGTGACGTAGCCGCCAGGGTCGTAACAGTGAGCTTTTAGACTTAAAATTCCTTATTACAAACTTGTGGTTATAAGATTTGGCCCCGATGCACAAAGCTGAAGGCATATTGTATGCCATTCAGAGCTTAGCTGGTGTTTATATATACTATTCATACCCCTTTTTGGGCATCGTGAGCTGAAAGTAAGAGCGGTACAAATTCAAAGCGGGGTGAACTGAAGGCATAGGCTGTTGAAATGGTCGCAGAAGCTAAAAAATTAGTGTCCAAAAGTCTCTGAATAGATAACAGTGCGTTACCTTGAACTCACTAAATTCTTATATTGAAAATCTATATAAAACAATAACTAATATGGAGAGATATGCTTCTTATTATATTATTTATTGAAAATTAAACTTATACAATTTTAAGCCTTTAATATTTCAAATATTTTATTAGAAGAGTTATTTAGATTTTAAAAAGTGTTGTTGAGCACAATCCTTCCAGGGCACCAGTTCTTGATATCTATTATAAGACTGTCAGCAAACATACAATCCAACACAAGGACCGACAAGCAATTTCCAGAGTCCCAGTTCATTCGGCCTTACAAGATTCAAACAATCTCCTCCCAATGTTATCCATCCTAGCCTGGAATCCGAACGGCGGTGGTAGCATTTTCGGACCACTTGTGACCACAGCCTGTGAGTTCTGAGAAGACACCGGCGAGTTTGGCGCCATCTTCACCGACGAAGCACTTAACCATTCCCCATCATTACTTATCAGTGACATAATCCCATTCGCAACAGGAGATATCGCACGCGCAGGCCCAACAAAAGTTCGAAACCAGATGGTCGTCTTGACGTGGTTCGTGGTGGCCAATGAAACTTGACATATCCATTCACCTGCCCATTCTCGGGGCGAGCATAACGAGGGAGAGCGGCCACAGGTATACGATTCTCATTCGCGGTGAAAGAGCTCTTGACCCCCGCGGTTCAACGTTTCGCTCTGGTGAAGGCTGCGGTAAAGCCGGCAAGAGTCGACCCAGGGAATTTTGGCGTTGGAGTCGAGGCTGTTGAGGTTGAGGCGCGGTGGCTGCGCTTTGAGTCGAGACCGCAAGCTAAAATCCTGATTAGGAGGTCAGATCGCCTGAAGAAGATTGCTGATTGGCCACACGGTCTCACTCAATTTGGCGCTCGTTGGTGGCAGGCTCGGCACGCCGTCAGTAATCCTAGCTTCAAACTCTGATTACAATGATCAGGCCATGACCGGCGAAACGCCGGCAAGTAACTCTCCGCGATCCACCGTCCGCCCCAACCTGGGCAATATATGAGTGGGTGGAGCTAAAACCCTCCTCTTCTGGACTGCTCGTAGAGGTCGTGTGCCTAGGCGAAGGTGTATCGAATATTTAGACGGAAGCAAATGAGTCGGGGCCCACCATCTGCATCAAATCCGGCGCAACCTTCGCAGACGTCACTGGTTCACTATTCCAAACAAAGCTATCATTCCCGTGTGTGATCGCCTATATTCCATAGCCCCGGTCAAGACCCGCCGTTAGACATCATCACGTGTAGGCCCAGATCCGGGACCGCCAGATGCAGTGTTGACCCAGCTGACGCAGTCGTTTACTCCTTGTGCCGTAGGCTGAAGTATAGCAGGCAGCGTGCTGCATTCTTCCATACAGTATTTGAAAAAGGCAGTTCTACATGACTCTATCTTGCGATTGCATTGGGCCGAATCTGATGGCCGTAGTAATTCACCTGTTCTATGATATGACAGGGAGAGAGTTGCTCCAGTACTTTTAAGTTTGTTACTCCTGTCAAGGAGTACATCATCTACATCATGCGTAGGAGGAATTGATCCTTATCCGTGACTTTACAACGTACGTAGCCGCTTTCACCACGTGGCAGGTAGTAGCACACCGACCGAAAGGCATGTGAGAAGGGATCTGGAGAAGCCAGGGACATCACAGTCAAGCTTCGTACTGTAGCAGAGAATCTGTGTCTCAGACCATGCCTCTACAGGTGTGTCTCCACTGTTTGTCTTGAGCAAACATCTTGGATTACGACGGTGGCACTCTCATAGCGTATCCTCAAACTCCCATTCCAACAATCGGAAGGCGGCAATACATGAGAATGAGCGCCATCTACTCCGGTTCCATTGATACTCCTATTCACTTACGGTCTTGTATACATAAACAAGCATATGATACGGCATTGTGGTTGCTCAGATGCTACCCAGTTCGATTTCCATAGGTTCCTGTACACCAGACACTATAAGGCCATCTTGGCTTGTTTGCTCACACAAACCGTTGAAGGTTGCCAAGCCTCTTAGTGCCCAGCTGTATTCATGTGGGGGTGGTCTGATTTATGGATAAAGTGACTTTTGCAAAGAAGCACCTCAACATTATCTGGCGGCAAAAATTGGAACAAAGAGAAGATAAATAGCCTGACCCTTCTTCGGGTCTGAAAGGTACTGGATACAATCTGAGCCAGCCTGATCTCATATATGTTTGTAGGGGACTTCCTTCGTCTTCTTTTCCTGGTCTCTTCCTTCCGCTCCTGGGATCTCTTGCCGACGGTGCCTCGGACTGACCCTTCCGTCGTCTAATAAGACATCTAGCTATTTTGGATCGTTTTCGCCCGATTTTCACATCGTATTTACAAGTCATAAACGTGCCTGAATGGCTATGCCGCAATCTTTGGAAACCATGCCGGGTTTCAAACCATGTACCAGTGGGCCACGAAGAAAGAAAAAGACATACCGTCGCTCAAGAAATGGTAAGCTTACATTGACACGTGGATTACCACACGTGCATAGGCGCACTGTCTAACATGCTCTGATCATGCAGGCTGTTATACTTGCCGTCGACGACGAAAGAAGTGCGACGAGGCGACTCCCACATGCGCAGACTGTAAGCGTATGGGCTTAACGTGTGAATACAAGAAACCCATGTATTGGAGCCATGAGACGAACAAAGGCAGAACTGACTCGAGGAAATTCGTTGAACACAAGATACGCTCTGGGAAGCCATTTCGTATTATCCAGAACTCCATCGCCAGCTCATCTAACCCTACTCGCTCATTTCCCACATCAGCCACCTCGACTCATCCTCGCAGTCGCACAAGATTGCTCGCCGTTCGCCCTCAACCTCGTACCGCTGTTGATCTCCCAAGGTCTCCCAGCGATCGTGTGTTCAGGCGGGGTGCGCCGGCGCACCCCGAGTCCATGCTCAACAACAACTCACCATTTGAGATCGACACCAAGGCACATCGACGTGGGTATGTCAACAACGTGCCGACAGCTCGTCAAGCAGATGATTCTGCCTCTGCCAGTCATCGCGCTCCACTGCCTGCCGATACACTTGCGTCTAACGGTCCTCTGGACACTGAGAGGGCGGATCGGACCCTCCCAAAGTGCAAGGAAGCACTCCCAGAAAGATATCTTGATTGTGACCTTTCCAACCTCTCGTATAGAGTTCCAGGAGAGCCGGTACAATTCAGGATTAACTTGGATGAGATTGATCAGTATCTGCCGGGTTACTTCATCCAATCCGTTCTGCCTACTATCTTCCCCACCTTTGAGTCCAACCAAGATTCATCGATAGACCACGGATCGAGTCTCCAGGTCTCTGAGCCCAGCAGCGCCTACCGTCACTACTGTCTGAGCGTAGCTGCCCAGCATCTTAAGTCATGTTTCAACATTTCCAGCGACAAGATCGATAACAGCATCGTACGCCACCGTTATGCCACATTCAGAGATCTCCGTAAAGCTATCGAGAAAGACGAGAATCACCAGCAGATCCTCGAGGTTATCCTCGCTCTCATCCTCTTCCAGTCCGTTGTCGGCCGTTACGACGATGGAGAGCAGGATATTTCTTGGCACCATCACTTCGATGCAGCTGTCAGCCTGATGCAGAAGCTTGAACATCTCTCCATCGTTACGGGCCTTACTGGCGCTCCGATGAAGTGCCCCGTCACCATGTCTCTCTTTTATTGGATTGACATCCTCGGCGCTAGCACGAAAGGAAGACCGCCAGTGTTTGCTCACAAGTACCGCGAGAAATACCTTTCCCAGTTGAGCTCCAGCCTGGGCCTGTGGGAGCTAATGGGTTGCGATGACCGAGTAATGTATCTCGTTTCTGAGATCGCTTGCCTTGAGGCCCTCAAAAAGGATGGCATGGATGACTTTGCGCTCTGCCAGCATGTGTATAGTCTTGGCGAGCAAATCGACTTGACTGAGATGAGAGAACAGAACCCAAGGGGAGTCGTCAATCCCAGCGGCGAATTTTCACCCGAGGATCTTGTAAATGATATTACCACTGCTTTCCGCATTGTTGCCCGTATATACGTCTACAGTCTGGTTCCTGGATTTGATCCTAGGCAGCCTTCTTGTATGGCGCTTGTTGAGAAGCTGACAGCAGTGCTTCTACGCATTCCCTCTGGTCCCGATGGATACGACCGCAGCCTTCCCTGGGTATACCTTGTGGGAGGCTCTGTTAGTGTTTCCAAAAGCACATTCCGAGCCTGTTTTGAGGATCGGCTTGCTCGGCTGGGCCACTCGGCCAGGTTTGGCACGATTGGACAAGTTGCCAAACTCCTACAAGAGGTGTGGGCTCGAAATGATGGCCTCTGGGGCTGTAGTATACCCGGGCCTTCATCGTTCGAGGCGGCCCGGTCGTATATCCACTGGCGGGATGTCTTGGAAGGGAAAGGGTGCGATTTCATTCTTATCTGAGTATCGCTGACCTCGAGGTATCGATATGCCTCTGAGCGCAAACCCAATTGATTCATCCCCCAATCGAGAGTGAGCTACATGTTCTTTGAGCTCCGTTTACTTGATATGAGAGATCCCGGTCCTCTCGCCATCATCTCCCATGAACCGCCATGTACCATTGCCTCGTCCTGGATGGGATCTTGTAGCTCATAGGTCACTGCCCTATTACTGTTATCTCGGCAAACTGTGAAGAAGCTATATATGCCCTTGTCTCTTGAGGACTATAACGGGTGCCTCGTTTTTGGGTCGCAATTGTCTAGTAGTCTCAATCTCGTTTTTCCTTTCCTTTTTTCCCCTTTATTATTTTTTCTAGAATGCCTTCGATCGGAACACCAGCAAGAGCATCTGCATGTCAACTCGATCTGACAACAAACTCAACAACTCCATACCAACTCGACCTGACAAGGAGGCGGCGACTGACATTGATGATGAGATCCACAGCCAGCCAGCTTATGGTGGGATCGAAGATTTGGGACCTGTGAGGGGGACGAGCTTCTGCCAAGACGCCACCGAGGAGAAGGTCAACAACTGGTTACAGGGTGTACCCCGCACATTCGACGATGGTGTTACGACAAGCGAGCCCCGAGGCATCGATCGCACTAGTCCTTGATCAATCATTGATTCACGAGTAGCAATAGACTACCACGTGCGCCGCCGCTAGGAAGGGCCTGGCGCAGTTTCTGCCTGTTCCTGGCCCAGAAGAGAGTTCTAAATAGATCAATTGACTTTGCTGGCGGGTGGAATCGATCTCTATATATACGTAGCCTCAGAATGTTGCCTTCTAGATGACACATCAAAAGCAAATTGAGGGTCGTAACATATTGGGTTCTTCTGCTGGTACACTGATTCAGCTCACTCAACGACAACGTAACCTTAGTCGCACAAGAATCAATAAAGATGATTTGATTAATACAGCGAAGCAGCTGCAGGGACTACAGAAACAACTGAGAGTCAACAACTATTGCCGCATACCAAGTAACGTGTTGAAACGCCGTGGCGAAAAGAAAGATTTCCATTGGAGAGGACAGACTATAGTGCTCTACAAGTACCAACATCACGCAAAGCCATAGCTGATGTGTCCGTCATCACTTATTATTGTTCCAAACGTGTTCAAACAAGCAGCAGCATACACCTTGTTCCGTCGTTTTCGAGTTCTCGAATCTGATCTCACAACATTCTCGATATTGTTCAGATCCTTCGGGGCATCGGTCGTTGCATTGACCACAAGGAGGGCGTCCTCCTCAAGCTCAGCCAGGTCGTCCACCTACATACCGCTGAGTACAGAATCAATAAGCACACCTTTGTGTGCAGGAGTGGCTGGCCGGGGCAAGGGGCCGAATCGCACATCCACTCGATGAGGGCTCATTGAGTTTCCCATGGTCCTTAGGAGTAGTCCTGTAGCCAGTCCAGCAGCTTTTGCTACACGCAAGCTCCCTTGACTATGAGGACCATCGTCTCAGGTTGGCCAAAAACTGGCGTACAACCATACGCCTCGTCTGGACGTAGCTCTCGGCTGAGGTTCTGCTTCATGTAGCGTCCGAACTTGGTCCAGTCACACGATCCGGGTTGGTTGAGTTTGTCGTCGCCCGTCGCTTCGTCTTCTGGGAACGCCGATAGAAGGTAAACGTAGGTTTATGCCGTGCTCTCGCCATGACTGTCAGCAATCTCACAGCGTAGAGGGTAGAGTGGTGTGCGGGGTGTACTGTAAATGCATGGTGAGCCAACAAGCCATCTCCCTGGGTTGCGCATGGCATATTCCATGCCTTTCGACGGCGCCAGCTTTAGCGCTCACGTCGTAGCCAGTTCAAGTTTGTGACCGTTTCAGACCCCTCGGGAACAATCTCCTGCGGTGCATTTTCGGGACTCTATCCTCTGCGCTGAGGCGACCTACGGATACAATGGTTATTGTGTACCGCGTGGCTTGGGATGATGAAGCCCGCAGCGTCGCACCTTTGGCAGATTACGAGGACGAGTAAATCCCCTGCAGTATCTCGTTCTAGTGAGGGTAGTAGGCAGGGAGGCAGGTAGGAAGCTGAAGAAGAATGTTGAGGAGAGGAAAAAGCTGTCGTTCAGAGGAGGAACGCGAATCGGGTTGCGGCGCGCTGTTTTGGTGGTCTGTGCGTTCTAGTGAGGGGAGCCCTGAAGATCGATAACCTTCAAAGTCTGTACTTTAACCCCACCTACCTTTTTAGGTGTTTGTAGGTGCCCCGCACTCACGTGTAACTAGCTCTCGGTCCCCCCTTCTCCCAAACGTTATATGTTAGACTATGATGCAACTCGCTGCTGAGGCTGCCAGTTCTTTGGCGATTCGACAACATTGGCATGGCTCCAATAAGGCCAAACCATCTCCCAACTGGTTCGTTAGTTTCCAACTTTACCGCTGCCCTAGCTACTTCAAACGATACCATACTGCTTGTGGTTAAACTATTCCGGGCATCGACACTGGCTGCCTTACACTCACCAGCATTACGGACTACCCATCAGCTTGGAACAACAGCAGGGCCACGTGTTATCACAGGTCCTTGGGGCATGGACGATTCGAACCGTATGAGGAGGCAGAATGAACCGCCGGCCCATCCGAACCCCCATCAAAGAAACTCAATGATCTGTCACAACAGCGCCGTTCGCTCGCTGGAATTTCCACCGGCAGGTATCGTCCTGCATCCCTTGCTGGCCCTTCATTGTCAGGGTGAGGCATGAAGGCCTAGGATCACTGGAATAGCTACTATTCAGAACCTAGTGCATCATTCCCGACGGCAAATGTGCCAGGCACGACTATGGCTTCTGGCTCTGAGTACAACCACGACTCCCGCCAAACGCAAGGCTTTGGCGGCTACAGTACCGCAGCTACGACGATGTATAACTTTGGCCATCCGAGCACACAAAAACAGTTAACGATGCGCAGCAGTTCAGCTCGCGGCAACCTGCAGCTATGCAAATGATGCCACCAGGCGTCGCCTCGAGCCACTTTGGGTCTGAGACTGGGGCCTCAGCTGGCCCGAGTCTACAGTAACCGGCGTAGGGGTCAAGCGGATCCGCGAATATTTATCAGCAAAGCAATGCCATGAATTATTCGAGCAACAGCATGTACAGTGTAAGCGTAATGCCGCAGACAACAAGCACCGCCGATGTTTCAATGACAGACGACCACGACTATGGGGAAGGCGCCCTCGAGGAGAAATAGGTCAGTTATCAGCGGCAGCTTGGGAGCATTTTCCAGGAGATAGTGAATGGGTCTCTCGAAAGTGCATCTGAGAAATTGCGTAGATGTGTCAAGGTCTACCTCATCGCTATGTATACCTCCCATCGAAAACCTCGATCTGGCCCGACTCTACTTCACAAACGTTAGTGGAAACGACTGTCTACTGCCATGAGATTCTGGCACAGGTTTTGCTGATAGCGGAAACCCTTGTAAAGATCTTTATCTCTCGCCCAATTGCGTCTGTCGGTGTTTCATATTTTTTCGGCCATGACCTTTGGGCCTCCAATGCCTTCTATAGCATAGAAATCGACTTGTGCAGTGTTGGTTACACATTTGCCTGTTTTCTGTAGTGTTCTGGCGCTTTGGCAGTTCACAAGCCAGCGCTCGACGAAACCAAGTACCCCTTGTATTGAGTTCATCTGGAGATCCCTGTTCAATCTCGCGGTTTTTGGGCATGTAAATCACGTGTGCTGCTCTCATTGCCATGTAAACCTGTTGGCTAATAACTGGTGAGCTAAGGGAAATGCAATCTAGATGGTAGCATATCTCTTACACGACTATGATAGTTGTAAGGCCACTCCGTACTGACTCAAGGGTCTTGAAGAACTTTTGCCGCCCTGTCGTATCGACGTGGGCCATTGCTTCGTCGATGAGCAAGATTGGCCGTCGAGAGAGGAAAGCTCGCGCTATCAAAAGCTTGCTCTTAGTCCCAGCTGACAATAATCTGCAGTCACGTTAGACACGACGAGACAGACTTTACTCGGCTATATCATGTACCTGGTCTGTACAACGTGGTTGTAGCCTACATAAAGTTAGCAAAGAGTGTGGTATAATAATCAGCTCACTCAGACCTCCTTCTAGTGCTTCGATCGCATCATGAACATCGAGATTCTTGCACATGTCTTGAACTTCCTCATGACTGGCGCTTGGGTTAGAGAGCTGGAGGCCTTCAAAGATAGTTTTCCCTTCAAGAGCGTCTGTACGCAAAGAAAGAAAATACATATGATCGGACAGGCTGTAGAAATTTAGCTAGAATGCACAATCGCTGCCATAAGTACTGTACCTTTTTATCTTGATGGTTCGTACGTCTTGACCACATATGAGTACTCGACCTTTGCCACATCTGATTCGTCCTGCAATCAGATTCATTATAGTTGTCTTTCCTTGACCGTTGGAACCAGCGATAACGGTTGTTTTTCCCAGTGGAATATCGATGTTCAGATGCTCAAAAATCTTGCGCGAGTCGTTTCGGAGACCGACCGCTTCCATCCTAATATTACCAGCATTATCCAACCTGAACTCCGCCGCCCCTGGGATGTCTTGTGTCCACGATCTTACTGGCTCCATCAAAGTGTCTACCATCTTTTCATGTTGTTCAATAGGCGAGTTTGTATTGTCGTATACGGAACCCATATAGGGAGCGACTGAAGAACGGAAATAGCGGTATGCAACCCCTATTAAGTTCGGTGATGAGCTTCGAGGTAGATATCCCAGGGCCCGCGTTAACAGCACCTCAATATTGAGTGAATCGCAGGAGTTGATGAATTGCATGCCGAATCGCCGATTGTCGAGAGATACTTCCATATCCTTCAAATTGTTCACGTCTTCAACAATGCTTTTGGCTCCCTCTTGTTCGCGATTGCATTGAAAAAGCTCCTGATAGTTTTCAAAAAACCATTCCACCTTCAGCTCCAGTTGTTGCTTTGACGAATACAGCATGTCGTAACCGGTAATTAGTATATTGTTAGTAGGTTTCAGCAGCTGATAACAAGTCAACGCAGCCTGCACCACAGCCCCAACTGGTCTCGAAGCATAAAGGTCGGAGATGATTGAAGTTGAAATGGGACAGAACACATGCGTCATGAACATGGTCATGTTTTGAATCATTCGGGGCATATTCTGCGCAGAGGCCATCAACTCTTGGCTTTTCTGTTGGTCCTTTGAGTCATAGTCGTGGGACTGAGAAGCAACTGTATGGCTGAATGTAATGATGTACAGCAGCGCCTCCACATCTCTTTGAACACGGTAACCTAGCAAGAATGAGAGGCCGTTCAGGATTGTGTTGAGTTCCTTGAACACGTTGACAAGATGCAACTCCGAGACGTAATCGCTCTTTCGAACAGCGTCCTCTCCACCATCCACCGAGCCGAGTATAGGAAGGATGAAGAATCTGAGTGCAAGCAATGATACGACATAGATTACGAACATAACAGTCCTGGTTGAACTCATATGTGGCCTCAAGACTTGAAATAGTTTCTAGTGCCTGGTTAATAGAAGAACCACGGTATTGTCATGATGGATAGGAAGAAGCTCACTTTGTAGAACCGAAAGTATTTCGCCCACTCCGCATCCATATGTGGACTGCCATCTTTTCCAGATTCCATTGCTCCTGACCCGCGATTTATGATTAAACAAGCCAGTATGGAACATAGAGAAACGAAGCGTGTGAGCGCAAGTTCCATGGGGCAAGTAGTAACCCGCATCAGCAAGTTGACTGCAGATTGCACGAGGTGAAACGCCAATGCGAGAATCCATACCAAGATGGATAGTCGCCCTCGCTGTAACAGGTAAAGTACGGACAGCAAGATGAATGATATATGCGGAATCGTAACACTCGCGCCATCGAAGATTGACAGGCCTTGTAGGCATATCGCGATAAAGTCCACGCAGTAGGCCAAGAGAAATACCAGCAACGCCATGTAGTAGACGGCAAGATTTAGTCCTGGCCTCATCGAAACATTGGGGTATTTATAATCGATGCAACCAAGGATAGAAATGATCAATGGTAGTCCATCAAAGACAGCTAAAAATCTTGTGGTTGAGTCTCCCATCGTCACCTGTCCGACTTTGACTACGCTAAACTCGGGTTTTGTTGGATGAAGGATAGGTGATTTGCATATGCGAAATTGATGAACAATGGATGGTTAGCATAAAGGGTGGCAGCAGACTAGTGTATTTATGGAGAATTTGCAGCCTTGTCTGATGTAGAATGGTCACGGGAGTAGATTTTAAGCCTCAATGCAGGGCGCTAGACACCAAGCCAGGGCCTGTTAGTGATGAGACAGTTTGACCATGATGAAATCTACCTTGGCTTGGCATTCTTTGTTGAGTAAAGCGTCGCCTGCACCCTGCCGGTGAAACCTACCTATCAACGGTTTTGCGGTAATGCGACCATTACGCTCCCTCGCATTTACTGGTCCACAGCCGACTTGAAGGTCATGTCAGCTATTAATGTGTAGGTCTCCCAAGGGGGTCATGAAATCAGGGGTAGCTGACGATATCAAGGTTAGAGTTGAGAGGTTTCACCCCACCTCAAAGACGGCCTCGATTTCCAACAAGTAATTCAGGTCCTACGTACAGCGATGGATAGAGAAAAAGAAAGAAACATTGGCGAATTTCTGGTTTACTTTACCACATGTAATCGGCCACGGATGATTGAGAGAAAAGGACCTGGGGGAAATGTCTGGTTGCAATTGGCTCAGCCACTGTCTGTGTACATACTCCTTTGGTTGACTGGGTCTGACTCCCAAAGACGGTGGTAGACTTGCATATTTTCATAATTCTCATTGAGGCTGTGAAAAGGCTCAGCTGGCAAGGCAGATGCCGTCCTGGAAGCTCCAAGCGCCAAGGCAGATTTCTGTCATTTTCGACTGATTTTAAAACGCTCGTTTTCGCTCAGAAGTCTAAAAGCTGTTTCGTTTTGCTTCTCACTATCGCGTATCGCTTCAGAGCCTGCTTTGGGATCCGTAACGCTTGCCGCTCGGAAAGGCATTCCAGCGACCAGCACTCTTAGTGAGAGGGATCGAACCCATCTCCTTGTCAGTTTCTCATTCCACTTCCACGCTTTGTTTTTGCTCAGTGGTAGACAATTTTGAGCACCATTTGCCTTGCACAAGGCTGAGGAGTTCTTGTCAATGCCAGCGAAGCGAGCGTTGTGGACACCGATAACGCCAGCCTGCTGAAGACATCCTGGTTCCAACATCTGCAACACGGTACCGTTGGTCTTGCATGTAAGCATGCTACTTCCACTTGGTCCAGCAAACCTAACGTACTAATAATTGTGCAACAATGGCCCGCATTCACTTCCTTGCCGCCTACTCGGTACATACATTTCGCCGCTTTCCACATCCGCTAGGCATGCGCCAAGAACAACTACGGCAGGGGGCCACAGCAGGCTCTTGCTCTTTGGCGCTAACAGCTCAGCCCTAAACCCGCAGCTTTCACGGATATGGAGCGGTGTACCGTACAGTGCGCTGCCTTCGTGTGCTAGCAAGATTGAGCGCTTCGGGCTTGGCTCGATGGTGGTGTACTTGCTGGGGTGGTTTGCGCCGACGGTGACTTGGACAGTTGGAATATCCTTGTTCTTGTGACAGGGGCCATGTGTACATCCCTACCACACCCCAGGCCAATAACTGACAGGAATGGCTTGATTTTGTGACCCCTGTTACATGACGGGATATCCGCCATTAGCATCACGACAACAACTTACCTTCCCAACATGCACAAGCAGGAAATATCGTCCCGGAGCGATCCTGTGCCCTTCCGGATGCGCTAAAGTCTTTCCAATGCCCTGCGGCACTCCTTGGCTGTACTAGAGGTGGGGGCCGAGAAGGTTGTGCCCTAACCATTGTAAGTGTGAAGGCCTCAAAACAGCCCCGGCTACTCGTACCCATGGGATCATACTTTTTTGGTGCACATTCAAGCTCCTAGACGGTTATGGTGAAACTGAAGCCTTCCCAGATCAAGTACTCATCGTCCTTGTTGGTCGATTTCATTTGAGCCCTATTGCTATGTGGTGGGCCACAGCTGCCCGGACGGCGCAGCACAGCGAAGACCAGGCCCCTTCAAACAATGAACCACTGGTCTAGAGACCTCCTGCCAATCCCTGGAGTTTTTTTTTTACTAATGTGGAGTGTTTATTCTGTCGTGATGATGGCTCATAAGCCATATGATAGAGATGAGGCCCTGTCAAAAGGTACTCCCAGCCAACAGTTTAGCGTTCCAATGGGTTCCTCTTCCCTCTCCACCATTGCCTCTGAAGTATATATATCTGAGTTACCGCTGCCCTTGACTACCTCATTCCATATTTCTCATACAATCCTTCACCTGACCCAACGATCACCTTTTACAGTATATACTGACAACCACCACCATGTGGGACACGCAGAGTAGACTGAGGTATTCCCTGTTGGCTCTCGCATGGTTCATACCCGCATTCTTTCTATTCACATTTTTTATCGAGAAGGCCCAGGGCAGAAAGCGCTGCCTTTCTATCCCTATCTGCCTTATTACAATCAGCCTTTTCATATCGATAATGGAGATGGTCTATGTAGTCGTCTTCCCCGACGGGATGACTCCTGATGTGGGCATCCAAGAGCCAGTATTTCCAAACCTGGTTACTCTTCTATTACAATTGGACTTCATCATCGATTGGAAATCTGAGAAGGGCAGACGGAGGAATATGCCTCGGTATGCATACACGATGTCTTGGGGACTCCAGATCGCGTTTGAGACCCTCAACATTTTGTATTGCGTTCACAGGTTTCGCTCCAAGACGCTCAACATGGGTGGCCACCTCATAGCTCCCATCTCCCGATGTTGCCTGATATTTTCCCTCTTTGCTTGGCTTATTTGGCCTGACACGGGAGGAGGGATCCGGCTGTCCGAGGGCTCAGACGATGATGAGGGCCTTGAACCAGAGAGCACCGTGCAGGATGAGATTCGCAACGCCGGGGGGATTTTACCGTGGACAAAATCATCATGCAAGATCCTTAAAGACTTCATCATACCCAAAAATATGCGATGGATGTGGTTGAATGTGCTGGGAGGGTTCCTTTGCATGTTGGCGGCGACGGTACTTACCATATATCTTCCGGATGTCAATGGTGGCTTGATAGACTCCGTCGTTCAAGCATTCCTAACTCAAAATCCTGACGTTGTGACGATTCCCTTGCTGAAAATTACAAGTGCTCGGTTTTTTACGTCACCCTACGGACTGGGCACCCTGCAACATCTCATATGGGAATATCCCAGTTTGCACCGCAAAAAGCAAGGAATCGGGAGTTTATTCGGCCACGTCTTGAACAGCGACGCCAGCTTTTTTAGCCAAGTGAAGTCGAGCGACATCAGAACAGCGATCGATACTGGGATACAAGTTTGCGAACTTTTTGATTTCCTTATCCTGGAAGTACCTTCGCACATAATCGTGCTCATCTGGACCACTCTCAAGATTATCACACTTTACGGACAAAACGCCGCGTGGCTGCTTTGTTTCCTTGCTACAGTCAACATATTCTTCATCTTCCGCGCCAATCAGTTACTCTTACCAATATTAGATCGGTCTAATACTATCAAGAAGGCGGTAGAACGATTTGCTCAGGAAAGAATAAATGCTTAGTCAACGATATTCACGAGCAACGAGACAAATCGCGAGATCGGCGCTCACGACGAGAGACTCGAAACAAGAAAGAAGATCGCTTGGAAGTTACAACGCTCTGTCAGCATGGTGAAAATAACTTCAACTTGTTCACTGGAAGTTGGGAAGCTCATAACCTTTCTCCTCGTCTTACGATCTGCAGTCTATAACGGTGGTAAACCCGGCTCTGTGCTTGCTTTTAATTTCTATTGGGTCAATGTCATTAACACGCTCAACTTCTTTGCCGGCATCCAAACGAGACTTACACAGGGACTGACCGCGGCTCGGCAGCTTCGCACGATATTAGAGATCAAATCAACAATAGTATATGGGTGCCATGAACTACAGCTGGATAACGGCAAGATTCAGATGAAAGATGTTTCATTCCA
This sequence comes from Fusarium heterosporum, assembly GCA_013396295.1. Lineage (NCBI taxonomy): Eukaryota > Fungi > Ascomycota > Sordariomycetes > Hypocreales > Nectriaceae > Fusarium > Fusarium heterosporum. The sequence goes on from JAAGWQ010000291.1 coordinate 14,927, forward strand.
TCATCATAAGGAGGAAAATGGCGACAAAAGACACGTCCTGAAGAATTTCAGCGTTGAATTTGCCGCAGGAACGACTACAGCCATCATAGGCCCATCCGGATGTGGGAAGTCAACAATTGTGGGTTCCATCGCAAAAGTGCATCAAATACAGAAAGGTTCCATTACTTTTGACGATCAAAATACCAACACGTTGAAACGCGGCGAGTAAGTCATTTTCATGATCAGGGCTGCCAGATTTAACGGTCACAACACTCATACTGACCACCCGTACTCGCTTATAGAGTGCCGAAACATGTCGCATATTTGGAGCAGAAGACGGCTATTTTTGATGGGACTTTTGCGGAAAACATCGCATACGGCTATCCCGGGGCATCACATAATGATATACAGGCTGCTGCTAAAAAGGCCCGGATACACGATTCGATCATGGAGCGAAGCGGGGAGTATGGTGCCAACGTGGGCGAGAATGGAAGGTGAGGCTCCTGTTTACCACCGCGAGTGACTGCTAAGTTCAATTCTTTTCGACAGTAACCTATCAGGGGGCGAGAATCAGCGACTTGGAGTTGCACGCTTGTTCATGACAAACAAACCCATTATAATCATCGACGAGGCTACGAGTGCTCAAGACGCCGTGACGCAATCTCAGATCGATGAGAGCCTGGAAGAGCATTGTCGAGATAAAACTGTCATCAAGATTGCGTAAGACCGCCCCCTTTCTGAGAGTGGAACTTGGTTAACGTGAATTTTTCTGTTCTTCTCATTCCAGACACCGTTTGAGCACAATCAAAGGTGCCGACAAAATTATCAGATTGGAAAAGGACGAAGACGGCTGTGCTCGGATAGCTGAGCAGGGTACACACGATGAACTGATGGAACAAGGTGGCGGGTATGCAAAATTATGGAACATGGAAATTGGTGCAGATGGGATGGTGAGTGAGAGACCCATCGAAGAATTGTTGACAAACCAAGCGAATGATACCGCAATGCCCAATCAAAGCCATGGTTTGTGTTGGAGTTGATCGATGTACTGGAACAGGTTGTCATAACGACGCGTTATCTAGACATCAAGGAAGATCGCTTGGAGGGTATCGAGGAGGGAATGAGAAGAGGCTACAACAGCCAGCACTTGCAATCTTCCTACCTGCAGGTCGGCGATTACACCAAATAGTTCAATGCGCCGGAGCGAGACTCCATAGTGGAAGAGCTCGCAACGGAGCTCACGTGTGTTGCATTTGAGGGTATCAGATTGTTCTAGAAGCAAACGTCTAGTCAAGGCTTCATTGAGGTGTATGTGCATGGCCTCATGTACAAATAGGGTGCATTGATAGCAGCTGATATGGTGGAGTTCATTTTGAACTCTCGAGTTTTGCCAAAGACTCAGTGGCCTATCCCACAATCCCTGATGTTACCCAAAGACTCCAACTACGTCGTCAAGAAGACCCCAAAGTCCCAGCCAACGAAAATTACTGTGTTGAGACCTGGTTTTATATCGGTAGCAGCGAGGACTGCGAGGTTCGCACCAAGACACTGCTCCATGAGCCGGCCTTCAACCAGCTCCGAACAAAGGAGCAACTTGGCTACCTTATCTTCAGTGGGAACCGAGCTTTCCCAACAACATACGACTTCCGTTCCCTCATCCAGAGCGAGATGATACCGCATTTCTCGGGTGCTCGTCTTGAAGCCCTCCTTCGGAGACATGCAGACACGCTGGACAATATGAGCAATAGAGAGTCACAAGCGAAGCTTGAATGTGGGATGTTTGGAAAAGACCAGTAGCTTGATATCAGGGGTTCATCCGTTATTGGGACCATATCACAAACGAACGCTACGACTTTGAGCAAAGTGAGCCGTAGAAAAAGGATCGACGTCAAGATGGAGCTCTCATTCTGCCCCCGGTCTCGGATGTGCCTCCACTTTCCATCCAACATCTATTATGTTGATCTGCATGACTGACGGCATGATTGAGAAAAAGCTTTTACATTTATTCTTTGCGCATGTACATGCCAAGAAGAATTTGTTCTTTAGCCAAAACGATTATCGAATGAGAGATACAGATCTGTAGTGCTGTAGATGAAAGGCCCGTTCGGACATCATTCATCGCTTCGGGAACCAGATTTTACCACAAGCTCCATTGGACCGAAAGCACATAACCAAAAGCCCTACAGCCCCTGAACATGCGAACGGTAGATTGATGATGACGAGGACCAGGGATCAAAGGTAACAGAGTTCAGCGGTGGGTGTCGATAGAGGAAGGGGATTTATCCGTACTCTAATCAGAGGTGACGATCGCCAACGAGAATGAGGTGATGAAATAGTCTGTGATGCTGTTAGCGCTCAAGCCGAACAACATGTAGCTAACCCTAGGGGGGAAATAAGAAACGACCCCCAAATCGATGGAACGCCAGCGAGCTTGGCGTAAGCCAAACTCTTCAAGGTTCGTGTATTCCCAACCCGAGGCTAACCTGCCATAGCATGAGTTCTCATCCTCATCATGAAATGTTCCGGGATGGAATGGCACATTGCCTTTTCCTTGAGCGCCAATTTTCGCCCTTGTACTGAATGCTGAAATGGTCGGCGAGCACGGTGCGTGGCCGTAGCTCGCCTTTCCACCAACACACTCGGTCTGGCGAGGGGCGGTGGCTGAATGACAACGGTGATCAACCTGCCACTCAGCCCAGACGCCGTGAAGGCTTATTGGTGGGTAAGCACCAGAGCTAACCGGCACAGCCAACGCGTTCCTAGTTGCAGGGCTGACCGGTGGGACCCACAGCCGAAAGCCGAATTTGGCGCCGTATCCGTACCGTCGCATGTGATACGTAAATTTAGCGCGAGGTATCACTCGCATCTTTCTACCCTAACCACGCCTCCACGAACAAATATGGCGCGCCTATTGATCGATCATAGGTAACAGACCTTGGATCAAATGACATCCATCACTCTGCCTTGAGAACATGAATTAGTGATGTCATAGCGCCGCTCGTGGGCAATCCAACTTACAAAGACGGGCCCGTAACAAATATCTGTCAAGAAAATGTACTGAAAGCCGTCAGTCATGAGACTCTCACGGTCAGTTGAAAAAGCTTTTCGATCTGAGTGAGGCATAGTCGATAGATCTGGGTCACCAGGTTGAGGTGGATATAGTGAGATAAATCCACTGATTGAAGGCAAGTAGACTATCAGGTAGGTCCCCTCCAAAGGCTGGACTAGGACAGGTGCTGAACAACCTGATGTCAGCTTTGTTGCAGCGCGATCTAGACATTCGCGGAATGGATCAAAAGCACATGATTGGATTGTTGCAAATCCCATTATCACTAGGATACATATCGGACTATCTCACCGTCGTGACGAGATGAAGTTAGTGGAGATAACTTGATCATGGCTGCATACCCTGGAGAAAGCAACTGGTCAGATTGATAGATATGCCGACCCACAAACCCTCCAACCACTGCCACTCGTTTAGCGGCCGGCGATTGCGCTTTTGCGATGTCTATAGCAAGGGTGCCCAAAGATGAGGAGTGGTAATTAGCACTGCCAATTGCCAGCGCTGCTACCTGTCACCCAATGACACGAAAGCTAAATGTCTCAGGGAGAAACCCATGAGAGTACATATCTGTAGATCCAATTTCATCATCTGAGGATTATATCGTTTCGTGGCATTGACTTTCGACGTTTACCCTTCTTATCCGTAACTATACCGTACTCTGCTGACCCAGCATCGCGTCTGGAAAAGAAGAGTGGCAGTGCGCTATGGTGAATGGATCTCGGGTGAGCGGAGGACGAGGGCGACGTCCAAACCCTCAGCGGGCATGCTGGCCACACGGACACACCCGAATGGGGCGTCCCGGGTTGTTGACTGGCATATAAAGATTGTAATAAACGTACTTCTGAACCTGGAGGAATTCGCTGTGTCTGGCTAGCAGGGGGACTATGGAGTGGATCACTACGACCACGCTGTGCAAGCTCATTTGAATTGTTGAAACGGCGGTCGAAGCCACTTGAGTCTAGCTCACGATACGGTGGAAGGACTGTACTTTAGCTAAGGTTTAGCGGCCGAACCACCATCAGTTGAGCATTGCCGTGTCTGGACGCAATCTCGAAATATATAATATGGAAAAACTTCCATCCATACCGGTTTCCCATAAACTTCTCGTATAGAAAGTTTTGTGAAAGGCTCTTTTGGTTGTTATGTCCTTGTAATGATCGCTGATCGTCTCCTGTGTCGGTGGAGCGAAGCGTGGTTGGCAGTTGCGAGCGCGGACGCGAGTGTTGAGTTTGCATCAGGTAATCGTAGTCGCTGATCATTTTCGCTGCCATGTGGGGGAAGGTACTTGGGCTGCACGAGAGGGGTGCGTTGCATATGCACAGTTAAGCGGACATGCGAGACAGTACGCTCAGGTACAAGTGCTGAGTGGATAGTCTCAACAGCCCTGGCCCATGCATGTCGCGCGTAGGAAAAGAGTAGCGTGACATCTTAAATGGGGATGCCGTGGTCTGCGGATATGCCGATTGGCCCGGCCCACATCCACATCACGACCATTGTGTAAAAGACAGTAGGGCCAACAGGAATAAGCAAAAGCGACGCTATCCTTCTCTTTTGGGAGAGTGGACACGAAAAGAGACAGTTGGTGGCTTGCACACGACAAGGTTTGGCTTTTGAGATTATGCCTGTTCGCGAGCGCGCCCTGACCCAAATAGCACCTTGCTGCGGTACGAACAGGAGTCATGTCCAGTCAAGACCCGGACGAAACGCAAAAGAAATAGTGCTTGGTTTCTGCCTGATACCCTCTGTATCCGGAACGAAATCAGAATCTGCCAGGTTCAATTCGATTACTTACAACCCATCTTTGTGCATCACGCATCAAACTTTGTTCTCTTGTTCCTTCCCCTACTTGTCCTTTGTTCAAACCCATCCGATTATTCGGAGTTCAACATCGCAATATGGCCATGGACGCACTAAATAATCTTATTGCAAATGTCCCAGACTGGTTACAGCGCCTCGACGACCTCAGCGGCCAGATCGACCGTCGTCAGGCCGAGCTGGCCGCTGTTGCTGCTGCAGAAGGCAAAAGCGCAGAGACAAAATCATTGCGCAACAAGGGTTCAAACGAGTCACTGAAGCCGAATGATAATCCCCCGCCGACCAACGCCGAGGACCCGGCCAACGAGAATATGTCTGGAAACAATCCTGTCGAAAACGTTGCACAGACACCCGTAAAAACACCCGAAACACCAAAGGAATACACACCAAGCCCCAGGTCTATCCGTCAACAACAAGAAATTATCAAGGCGGCGCAAGCTACGGCACGAGCTCAGGTGAGGAAGAAGTCCAAGTCCCCGTCCATGATATCTCACGGAGAAAAACCCGCCCCCTACCGATTTGGAATTGGGACTATTGTCTACTACGACAGCTATGTCGGGGGTTTCTTTGACGAGCTTGTGAGGTTCCTTTCGTCAAGTCGAAATCTTATGCGCAAGGCCAAGATGGCCGCGCGGGTTGCCGAGATTAAGAAACTTGCTGAGCAAGATGTGTCAGAGGATGATAACAATGACGACCCACCTCTTTTACTGCGCTATAGAAGCACCAGAGGACCTGGAGTTATGTCAACATCAGGGTCCGGTGCTAGCGGCCAGCCGCCCGGCGTGTATGACAATATGGATAAAGGCCTTGAGTTTGTGCAAAGCATATGCGAGCACGGTGCTCATCAGTTCGTTTGTGATGGAGACTGCAACGATGAGATCAACAAGGCGAGGAAGAGGCTCGGTGAGGTCCTCGAGATGGCCGAGACGGAGATGGGGCGCGTTCAACGCGAAGTGATCGAGCCGGCTGAGGCAGAGATGGAGCGCTATCTAGGCAAAGTGCTGAAGCTGGTTAAGTCGATGATGGAGCACTTTGTAGGCAAAGTGCTTCAACTGGGTAAGGTTCGTACTCGACGAGACATTAGTAAGCGTAGCTGCACGTCCGTCGATCTCGGAAAGGAGTCTACGAAGAAATTGAAGTACGACAGGCCAAAAAATACCGAGCCTGCTACCCTTTGGGACCCCATGGCACCCATCGAGGTAGACCCGGATTATCTGGTAAACGACAAGGACGTCGACGACAAGGTGGAGCTCCCCAAACTGCAATATCGATCAACCCGGGCCATGACAAGTCGTGGGAGTGGATGATGCGATCTTGTTCATAGCCGAGTATGGGATTGTATCAATAGAGAATGGAGTACTTCTTTACATATTACTCTCTCCTACCATATATATCCTTTGCGCAATCATGTCTAGATAAACTTGCCCTTGTCGGCCTACTTGGATGAAAATGAGTGAGCGCATTAGCTGATGTGATCTATACTTCTGGGAAACTCTGTTTGATGGTATTCTTATAAGCTGGGAATAAATGCCGAGTTCGATTCGAAATTTTGGAACATCACTCCTTGGCCCATCATGGCTCAGTAGCGACCAGCTGCAACACAGATTGCCTGTGGTTGGTCCTACAGATTGTAGACGTTCAGAAGGAATACTCGCGCAAGACACGAAAGATAGCAGCTTAAACAGCAGCGTCTTCAGCCAAACACATATCAGTACATGTTAGAGCTTCCATGGCCTTAACACCAATACACGACGACGCAATGGCCATCAAAGGAAAAGATGAAGAAAACAAGGTAAAACATTCACGAAAGCAGCAATCACTTGGTTACGATTATCTCGAAATACAATTTTCATGTAGGCATGTTGAATCTTGACAAATGAGGTTCCCAATGCGTCTTTAATTTAATACAAGAGGGAGGATGATATGAGTTTGGACGGCTTTGAGAACAGTTCTCCTTGATGGTGCTCCATGCGAGCAAATGCTCCCAGTAGGTTGGGATAATCGCGGCGTACCATTGGGCACACAATCCTGTAGTCAGCGCAGCCTTGAGTAAGGACAGCAACAGCCCCGGAACCGCACCCAAAGCCCTACTCTCAGCCAGCCCCCACATGTCGCGCCGTTTCTATTTTCTTTCTTCTTCCTTGCTTCGAAACCACATGCACAATCTTCCATCAGATAAAGCTTGGCTATCTCAAACGATATTCACTGCCTCAATGCCCTAGTTTTACACATGGTGTCTCCTCGAGCACGATTCTCGTCGACCGACTCCCCCGAGGACTCCATCTCCCATTAGGGGCGAAAACGAGCCGAACGACCGTCATCAACGCGACGATATTGACCGCAGCTGAGCAACGCCAGCATCTCAAACCATACCACACCTCGGTCCACGCGCCAGTCCTCCTGAAGTCTTTCAGACACGCCGATAACTCGAACCGGTCTTAACCTTGCTCTATGAGCAGCCGCGGCAAGTGTAGTCAACATAAGTGTAGCGGGATCGTCGGCAATCGATCTAGCCAGGTGTCCCGCTGACGAACCCCTTCTTAAGCCCATTCAACCAAACATGGATATTTCACATTGACGACACCCAAACACGCCATTCCCCTCTTTTGTCGCTTACCGAGTCGTCCAAAACATACGCCTTGTATTTTGACAGTCAATCGAATAATCATCTTGACATAAGCTCACATTCAGCTTCGGATTGAGAGCTCTCCTTTTTTCGCGTCGCACGCCTGAAATAGCTTGGTCGCGCAACAAGTTCGATCCCGACATCACCAACACCTTCCATACCTCGATACCCCTGAAAGGTTCTCCGTCTGTCTTTGGTAAATGGGTCTTGATGTACGCGATACTTGTACCAAATATTCTTAATAGTTCGGGTGCGCCTTTACGCATCACACTCGCTCGTTTATCGGATTCATCTCCTCTCCCATATACTATTATTGTCTGGTCCACGGCAACGTAAATTCGGCGGAACAACCATCATCCATGCGGCAGATATGACAGCAACTACACAAGACCAGTCATTGCTTCCTTATCTCGGCTTCAACGGCGATCCATACGACGAGAGTAATGAGGTTCCTGCAGGAAGCCCGCAATTAAAGCCATATCATCCCCGTCTCGGGCCCTCTCCGAGCCCGCCTCCCGACATCCGTCACAGTAGCCAGCCTTGACGCGATAACACTGGTACAGTTGGACATGTGTTCTTGCTGGAACAACTCGGCAATGGACACGATCTGGAGATACCTCGCAAAGCCGCCCGTGAATACCTGCCGTACGATGAGGACCAACCAGGGCAAGGGCCGCGCCAAGATAGGCCAGCCGACGGAAGCCATATGAGCGGGCCGTTGCTTCAGGACCTCGTTGCAGGCGCCCTTGGCGCTACTCTGTTCACGTCGCCACCGATTGCTTCGTCTAGCGATTCCCGACCTGATATTGGACGTACCCCATGAGAGCCATCCTCGACTTTGCAAATCGAACGTTTACATAATATAGGACGCCAGTTACCGCGACTTAGGTCCAGTGTGCATATTTGTAAACATCCCGATTGTAATGGTATGAAGTTTCCGTCGAGTTATCAACTCGAGTCTCATTTGGTCAGGCATTCGTCTGAACGACGATACTTGTGTCAAATCGAGGGATGTCCCCGCGGTCTAGAGGGGCAAGGCTTCAAACGAAATAAAAATTTGACGGCGCACATTCTGACTCATGGACCTCGAAACTTTGTTTGCCCCTTCTGCCCTGATGGGAAAGGAAGATTCATACGTCGGGACCACTTAAAGCGGTATGTCTGACATTGATGATGTTTATGTATCATGAAACGAACTAACATAGATCGTTGACAGACATATCCGCGGTGTCCATAAAGACAAAAACGAAAACGATTCACAGCTTCGGGAACTACTCGCTCAAAAGCCCAATAGATCTAACTCCTGCCCAAGAGGAGGTCGTACGTTATATCCAGCGGCGGCCCGTTGTAAATAAATTTAGCTGTTATAAGAGCTCTCTAGGAAATCCAGGCAGATAACCTCGCCCAACCTAAAAGGCACGACCATGTCCAAGGTTTCTTTTACAACCCTGTCGGGTCCGTCTCTTCAGCATAAACCCCATACGTAAGGTTGAGATGGCTACACAAGTTGCCCCAGGGGATGAAAGTGGCTGTGGAGGATGTGTCAGAGGATGGCAACAATGACGACGTATTCCCTTCAAAGTCGTGTTAATTGACGGTAATCGCTAAGGCCTGGAGCTCAATACTAAAACTTACATTAGTACTCCGTCGGGTGCGCGACATGAGCAGCAGGAGACTCGATCCCATGTCAATATCAAGATCCGGTGCTAGCGGCCAGTCGCCCGGCGTATATGACTACATGGGTAAAGACCTCGAGTTTGGGCAAAGCATGTACGAACATGGTGAGGCCCAGGTCGTCCCTGGGGGAGACTGCAACGATGAGATCGGCAAGGTGCAGAAGAGGCTTGGTGAGGTCTCGTACATGGCCAAGACGGAAATGGATCCTATTCGAACCGAAGAGTCCGAGCTGCCTACTGAAAAGGGTGAGGCGGGCAAGGTCCAAACTCGATGGCCCGTCATCATGTCATGTCCGTCGGTCTCGAAAAGAGCAGCTCAAAACCGCTGGAGTAGTCAAAACCCACCAATCTAAGAGCTGCCGAGTTTGCCACACTGTCGTACGGACAAGATCATCTTGGCGCCATGAAAGAGCCCATCCCTCTCTATCGTCTGCACAGGGCCTGCGAGTACTGTTCAACCCGATCCATGAGAAGTCATGGGCCTTGATGATGCGATCTTCTCCATAGCCGAACATGACATTGTACCAAGAGCGAATGGGATTTTCCATCACGTATTACTCCTCTCTACTCTATGAGTTTTTCATAGGGTGACGTCTTACTAGACTTGTCCTTATCGGCGCATTGAGAAACAAGCTATCAAGCACATCAGCTAATGTAGTCTGTCTTTTCGCCATTCTCTTCTCAGTACCACTACTCCAAACTCTCCTCGTGAGCCGAGAATACATAGTATGCTAAATAAGAAAGTGCCGGAGGGGCCAATAGCACGATCTGTGGGAAGGAAGACTTATATGAAGACCACATGTGTACCTGATACTCAAGACAGGAGTATCGAAAACTGTTGACAAGCGTTGCGCTCGACTGTTCCATTATTAGCTCCGCCACCTACTACATAACGCTATGATTTCCAGTGTGTACCCCTCGAACCAGTTTCAACGAGAATCATTATTACCCAGCAGGGACTGACAGCTCGGCTCCCCTGGCTCCGTGAGTGTTTCGTATAGCGCATACGAGACCTTCTGCTTCTCTTCGTAGGTCTCTTCGTTTTCGCGGCGACGTGTTTTCGAGGGCCTGCCCGATGTTAGTTCAGTATTAACAAATATTAATTAGCTATTCTATGGTGGTACTGTAGCTGCTGCGTACATGTTGGTACACACCCCTGGTTACTTCGTGCACACATGGGATCTACTAAACAGAGACCTCGAAGAGCCTCTCAAGGTCAGTCCATCATCTCTCCTCCAAAGACTACAACTCACCAGTTTTAGCTCATTCTCATCTACGGATGTTGTTACTCCGCCGTCCTGCCACTCATAAAAACGGCCATTCTTATCGATTGGTACCATATTTTCTCTACGGGGAGTAATCACTTTCGGCGCGTATGCTGGCTACTCATCATTATACAGTGTGTGTGGGGAGTTCTTTGCATCATTCTTCTCAACCTGCAATGTATTCCACACGATGGTATATGGAAATTTTGGACATGCAATCAAAAGGTGGAACTTCCGAAAGTCATGGTGACATCGGCCTGCTTTCAAGTCCTCACTGATGCTATCATGACGCTCCTTCCCCACCTTTATATCTGGGGTCTGCGGATGAGATGGCAGCAAAAGATTGGAGTAGCCTGCATCTTTGGCGTTGGTACCCTGTAAGCCCCCAAGTACTATCTATGCGCTCTTCTTATCGAGGCTAATTCCAGTTCAGGGCTTGTTTTGCTGCAGTCTTTCGACTTGTCCACACTATTACTTTCTCCAAAGAAGCCGATGCCATGTGGTATATCGGGCCTTTGCTCTTTTGGGCCGATGCGGAAATGGCCTGCGGTTTTTTTATCTTTTCAGCGACACGGATTCGCAAGTTGCTTATTCATTGCAATTTGTGGCTGAGAATCAAAGGTGTCTTTGGCATCACCAGCAAATCTACAATCTCACTGGGTGATGGTTGTTTGGCTAAGCCCACAGACGACGGATTCGAACTCACATGCAAAAGATCAGCAAAGAACTCGGTAGCAGGTTCCAAAGAAAATTTATTTGGATAATAGGAAGTACGATGAGCTGAGATACGTGTTAGGGACGGGATTGCCTTCTAGTGTCACATCTGAAGCCTAGCCCGAAGCATAGCAGCTACATCAGCAGTGCGAAGATGATCGCCAAATATCAAAGAGGCAAACATTCAATACTAGATCGGAAAGGTGGTACCGGAAATTATCATTGATGGCAGCAATCGCACATCGAGGGCCGAGTAGCGGCTCCTTCCTTTCTTTCCCTCTCCTTGTTGTTCACTATTTACTATTCTACCTTTCATTTTCTTTATATCATCACACATTACACTTGTGTGCGTGATGTATTTTTGAGCGCCACTCTTATTGCACGGAAGACTTCTCAACACTGAAGTTACGTCATCACGAGAGTCTTGCTGTCTTTGATCATCTACATCAAGATCAACAGATCAACGAAGGCGGCGATCGGTAGAGTGGATAGATGAGTCAAGTCGTTATGCAGAATAAGGCTATCTGAAGCTTATGTAAAATTGATTCTGTTAGGTTTTGCCTGCAGTATGGCTCGGACGTGTAATAAGAATCACTTAGGGAGCAATTCCGCCTTGAATTAGATCGTAGCGCTAGCTTCGGTAAAGTAGGCGAGGGCAGTAGAGTGACAAGCTAAGCGCTGACACATTGAGCCGGATGAAGCCTTCGTTAGGGGTGTGGAGTTCGGATGCAAGCATAGCTTACCTTAGAGCAGGCCGCTGATCAGGAATCTCATATGTTCACAGCCGGCTGTGAACGTATGAGACCCCATTCTCGCACCATCTCAGGAAGCTGACACTATGGCTCATGTTGACCATTATGGTGTGGCTACCAGCATTGAAATGTCTTCTTCCTTCCAAGACAACAGGACAGTATCGGCCTGCTTGTGGCACGAAGCGAAAGAGGATGCGGAATCGGCTCACATCGATCTGGAGGTCTTTCACTCTGACATCAAAGGGAGATGCTTCGTTTAGCAATCGAAGAACTCAACTGGGATGAAACCAAAATCAGCACTTTTGCATCAGAACTGCGGCAAGAGGTGCAACTCTGCTGTGAGTAAGATGAGATTTATGCTCTTCTTATCGTTGTGGTTGGCAAGAAGCCAAAACATCTAGTCACATAGATGGATGAGAATTCTGTATTCAATCTACTCCTACGCCAAGTCTGCTATAGCTAATAATAGAATAGACTGTCTGCAAGTTAGCTAGTCATTATTCCGGTCGTTGATGCGATAGGAAACTCGAGGCCGGTGGAATATGGTAAAGCAAATACATGAGCGGCTTATGCTGCCCCATTTCTTGAGATGGATGTACAAATGCATTATAAAGCGGTGGATGTCATACTCATCCTGCGCTCGCTCTGCTCAATTCTTCCGGCTCACCGCATAGAAGATCTCCCAGGGCGCATAGCAACGATGATGATATCACTAAAGCAAATGCACTCTATAAGCCCGAATATATTGGTGGATGAAGTACGTTCTAACTAGGTCGCAGCGACGCTTCAATGCTTGCTCTATCGATATCCACTACCAAGACAGCAAGGCCAGTGACTATGCTCCCCGACACATCAGTGTTGTTGCAATATATTCATATTCGGTCTACTGATCTCTGACAGATGGAAACTTCATAGCGAAGATGAACTGCTGGATATGGTTCTTAGATTCGAAACCGGGAAAGGAGTTTTGGTTGAACGACTCGCTCATGCTTTTTGCAATCACTCGCAGAACCTTCGAGAATCCTCAATCATTTATGTATTCAAACTCTGTACCTACCAACAACCCCAAAGCCACATAAGAACCCTGAATCTAATTAGAGAATGTGTCAACATAGTTAAGGACTTCATGAATTTCCTCTTGCCTACCGCGGTCATCCTGCGACTCCATGTAGGCCTCGACCTTCTCTTGCCAACTATCACTGTTACTCTGGAAGTCCGAAGTCATATCCCCATTGCATATTGCAACTGACGAAGGCGAACGGCTGAGACACTGGTCCGTCGAAGAACCGGAGGGCAGGTGCATGAGTGATGTATCTCCAGCGTGTGACCTTGGAGTCGTCTCAGATGGCTCCAGGCTCTGGCAGTGATTTCGTTTGTGCCAGATCTTAAGAAGTTTTCCTAGAGTTTTCGACTGTTCTTGGTAGCTTTTATCACTTTTGCGACACCTCAAGGCGACAGCTTCCCTTGCAATTTCTATCGCCTCATCTAAGTGCTTGGGGTCTTGCGTCCAGTAAAACCGGGTCTCAAGAAAGTAGCGCAGCTTCATCAACCGGGCTAATAGGATTTTGTCGTCGAGGTCCTTCTGTTTGACAGCATTCCTTGCACTCTCTATCAGCTCATCTACGTCCTTGGTGTCCTGCGTCCGAGCAAATTTGATCACAAGAAGGCCGCCCAGTTTCATCGACCGGGCTGCTAGGATTTTGTCGTCAAGGTCCTTCTGTTCGACAGCATTCCTTGCAATCCCTATCAGCTCATCTAAGTCCTCGGTGTCTTGCGTCCAAGAAAGCCGGGTCTCAAGAGGGTCGCCCAGTTTCATCAACCGGGCTGATAGGATTTTGTCGTCAAGGTCCTTCTGTTTGACAACATTCCTTGCAATCTCTATCGCCTCATCTAAGTCCTTGGTGTCTTGCGCCCAAGAAAGCCGGGTCTCAAGAAGGTCGCCCAGTTTCATCAACCGGGCTGATAGGATTTTGTCGTCGAGGTCCTTCTGTTTGACAGCATTCCTTGCAATCTCTATCGCCTCATCTAAGTCCTTGGTGTCTTGCGTCCACGAAAACTGGGTCTCAAGAAGGTCGCCCAGTTTCATCAACCGGGCTGATAGGATTTTGTCGTCAAGGTCCTTCTGTTTGACAACATTCCTTGCAATCTCTATCGCCTCATCTAAGTCCTTGGGGTCTTGCGTCCAAGAAAACCGGGTCTCAAGAAGGTCGCGCAGCTCCATCAACCGGGCTGATAGGATTTTGTCGTCGAGGTCCTTCTGTTTGACAGCATTCCTTGCAATCTCTATCGCCTCATCTAAGTCCTTGGGGTCTTGCGTCCAAGAAAACCGGTTCTCATAAAGTTCGCTTAGTAATGCCAACAGAATTGATCGGGTTTCGGCCGTGAGATTCGGCAACCGCAGAGCTTTCTTGGCACTCTCTATTGCCCTATCTGGTGGCGTTTTGCTTCTATTTTCCTCATCCCGAAGATCCAAGATGTCCAGGAAAATTTTGAACGGTGGAATGGTCTGTACTTCCGCCATCGTATTATCGATTATGTCTTCACCGACTGCCACGCTACCTTTTTTGGCAATTCTCAGTTGGATAGCTGGCATTTTATCGTCTGTCGATTTCGTGGTTGGCAGTTTAAGATGTTCAAAATAATAAACCAAAATAATACAAATTCAAATTCAAATTTACATAGTTATCGATCTATTGCTGCCTGAGGCATAAGATTGTGTCATCATCATGCCTTGTACGACACGTGGCACACGCTTAGAGGTCCAGGCCGCAGGGGTCTGTTTTG